>MU400129.1:0-12020 GCA_022578945.1 Hypoxylon fuscum
AGGCCTGCTTAATACACTTAACGAGAGGCTTTGGTGTAGTGTATTACACCCACTACACCAAAGCCTTTAGTGTAGTGGGTGTAGTGGTTCCCGACACTGGAAGGCAGTAATGGCTCTGAAAGACTCCCTGGTCCTTGGTGGCTTCAGCCACTAGACTCACCAGGCAGAACGTCATAATTACATGGTATTATCTTCCTTCAATCCAGCCTCCATCATTTGTAGGGCCTCGTCGCGATGTCTCTTCATATCGATATCGATGATGAAATCCCACCTTGACATAATAGACATGAATTTCTTCGGATCCAGTCCCATCTCACTATTCCCGGTCAAAATGGTACCCATGTTACGGCTCGACTCGACGATTCGTTGTGTACGAGGGCGTCGGATCTTGTCATACACCTTCAAGGCCGTGAGCGCTTCAACAGGTGTTTTTGCGCGTCCTAATAAGGTAGAGAGAATTAGACTATCTTCGATAGACATGCCACCCCCAGAGCCTTGCCATGGTGTTGTCGAATGAGCGGCATCGCCTGTGATACATATGGGGCCGGAAACATAACTGCGCGCTTCTGGGTGATCCCAAAGATATAAGGCTTTGTGCTCAGGTTGATTGCAAAGTAACTGTGAGCTTTATTAATATCCTTATATATTGCAAGGCAAATGATGTTTTTGGTTGCTTGGTGATCTAAAACTACAAAAGGATGGATTGTGGGCCAAATACTGACAATGGCGGCTTGAAGGAGGGAGGCAGGTACTACCTGTAACATTATACCATATGAGAATTAATTTAGGGGTCGTCTTACCTCATTCACAGACTTCTTCAAAAGGGGTGGCCAATCTTGGTACAGCTTCTTGATCTCGTTGACACTCACGACGCGATCCCAACGGTCCAGCGACCCAGGTTCGGTTTCTTTGTCAGTAGAGGCAATAGCAAATTGCACCAGCTGACCGTCGCTCAAAATGTTGTGCATTAAAAAAGCGTTTTGGCCTGCCCACCCATATTCGCGGGCATCCTCGATATCGACAAGGTTTCCCAGGCTGGCCTGGGCTTTGTCGAATGGTTGGAGCGTCATAAGAAACCAGGCACCGCTGTTTTGGGGAGAGGCTGCGGGATCGTTCTCACCTAGGACTAGTTTTCGAACCGTGCTGTGAATCCCATCAGCACCGACGAGGATGTCGCATTTATGCATCGTCCCGTCAGTGAAGTAAAGCGTAATAGGGCCATTTCCTTCGATGTTCTGGAGCCTTTTGGATGCATGCATTTGATCCCGAGGAATATCAGCGAGCAGTTCCTGCAGCAAGGCCGCGCGGTGAACGATACTCGTGAGACGCTTCCCCTGAGCTATTTCATCCACTTCATCAACTATGTTCCCTGCCCCTTCGCCTTGGGCCAGCATGAAGCGAACGCCCCTCATCGGTACGGCTCCAGCTCGCTCGAGAGATCGCGCAGCAGAAGGACCGATAAGCTCGAGAGCGGCTTGCGCGTTCCGTGCGATTCCGAAGGCCATGCCAGCTTCTTTAAATTCGGCGGCGGACTCGAAGATGTGTACATCCAGATGGGAGAACTTAATTAGGGCATGAATTAGGGAGGCACCCGCTACGCCGCCGCCGATGATGGCAATCCTAATAGAACTCATGGCTCTAGAGTTATGCACTCTTTCTCTCCCTTATTCGTGTACTAGGGCATTCATATAGGCCGAGGGCGTCGATAAAATTAGAATGTCAATCGAAGGTGTACGTTCAGACTCGTTAGAGGCAGAAGAAGCCCATACCGTTACGTGAAAAGCAGCTGGTGTAATTACTGAATCTGTAAAGATGACAAATTATCCCTTGCTTCAAGTTGCATGTGTAGGCTTACCCTGCGAGCCCTGTACGAGGTAGAAAAATACTGCTGATCCTTATGTTGGTTCGAATAACCTTGTAATTGACTTACATGTAGAGGGTAACATCGTGGGGGCTGTTGGTGATCGATCTCGTGTTGCCGCGCATGAACCAGTCACTATCAGCATATAACGATTGGCCCCTTTTAACTAACCTTGACGACCTCGCAACCTAGCATACAAAACCCCATCTATCGTCGGTACTGACCTCTAGATACCTGCTTATTTGAAATAATCACTACCGTACCAAGGTAATTATAACAGATAAGACAAAGACTATTTGACGTTTAAGATACTGTAAATCGTACCTTTAAAGTAAACGATAGGTTAATTCCGATGTTGAGCAGATAACGGGAACAATATTATGCTTCTAGCTCAGGGGAATCTGGTGGCGCCAAGCATTCTCAACAAAATTATGACTAGACGCTATATCATAATTAAAAGCATAAATAAAAGCTAAGAAATAAGAGAAGCAGAAGGCCATGCGCTTCCAAGTGATTCGAGATCTTCAATATTTATTGCCTGAACATAATCATTTCCATTCTGGCAATACACCCCATCATATACGGACAACCTACGACACGACATCGTTGCTCTACAAGGCATGATTCTTCAAATGGAGTCAAATAAAATTGATTCGCGGGAGGGTGAAGTTTCACCTCCTGCATATGAAGTCCTTGGTATAAGTAGATGTGACACCCGTTTGTCTACGCCGCCGCCAGCGACAAACGGAGAGTTTTACTTCAAGAGCCGAGCACCCTTCAATTTGGCCCTTTCGTTCTTTCCCGCGGAAAATAATCATGACGAAGCGCCTCCGTGGTTCGGTATGCTAGATGTCAAATGTGACAACCTCCCGAAACTCATGTGCGAGGGCTTCCACTGGACGGAGGATAATGTTCTACGAGAGGAAGGGTTTATCGGAGAGACCTCCAAATCCTGCTCCGATTTTCCTTCCGATATACTTCAATACATACTGGACTCTGGATTAATCATGACGCGGAGCTATTTTCTGCGGGATATGAAGCAAGAACCGCCACTATGGGTTGGCCACTTCCGATTCTCCTCTACGACAACCAAGATTTTAGCCGATATCCGCCTGGGCGACCTTTCTTTAGCGGATGTGTACGAAGTGGAGGCTTGGGGTGCTCGTGGTGAAAGTGTATACCGATATTCAAAGTCGGCACCGGAAATCGGTTATAATGCCATCTACGACGACAAGCCCCTAGACGGCTGGTGGCCTTGGCCTAAGCGTCGATAAGATTACTTGTACGAGAAAGTCTTTTTGGTTATTCGGATCGTGTTAAGCATTGAATATGCCTTGGCATAACACAGGACCTTCTGGAGTACGGTTGACATATTATCGTCATAGGGAAGTAACACTAGAGTTTAGAAGATTGAACCTTACCCTTACTCTCAATTATAAGATCAAAAAGATTATCACGAATCGTGGGTATTGTCATCGTCACCCTTTTGAAAATCTCAAGTCGCAGCTCAAACCTACCTATCTATCTTCCCGAGGCTATGTTTAGCTCTATAATTTTATATCGCTAGCCAAAAATTGGGCAGAGGTAAAAGGGGGTTAAAATTGGTTCAATACAGTAGTAATCACACAAAAGCCACTCAAAAGATAGGATGCAACCTCATGTAAGAAGCACCTATATGATGGTCCGAATGGCAATAAGTCTCCTGACTAGTGATATGAATGAGTAGTATTAATGAGAGTTTATTCTAGTCAGTGTAGAATGATCGACTTGGCCTGTGAGAAACAGTTCCGACACCTGACATCGCAAATCAAACATTGTTTCCAAGTTAAAGGGGGCGCTAAAGAGTGACGGAAAGCAACGTCGATTTGTATCCTTATATAAAAGCACCCATAGTAAGAAAATCTCCTCCAACTAAGTAAGACTTTGTCAATATCGGATTTCGAATCTAGACTTGAAATTCTCATACCTAATGACTGGCAGGGCTTATCCCATGTTGGTAGTAGCATCAGTCTGACCTTGTCGTTGCTGGGGTTCTTTATCTTCCTCCATAACTTTGTCGGTGTCAAGGGATTCGGAGGAAAACCATTTCTTCCATGGTTGATCCTGGCCTGACTGCGATGGGGGCGCGGAGTACCCAGAAGACGGGCAGGTAACGGCTTCTTGCTGCTTGGTAGAATCGGTAGAATCCATTATAGCAAGAATATATAGTATGATGGGAAGATTGAAAATGTGATCAAATATCATGAAGTGACAGAAGGTGTCAACAAATCTGTGTTGTATGATGTGCTGTCGTCTTCGTATGTAACTAAGGAGGATAAATCAGAGAGTTATATATCCGAGGAGGTGCAGAGCTGGGCAGCAAATGCACAAGGGAAGTCATATGCCGTTCTCATATTCTCTTCAGGGGAAGACAGACACTCTCCCTGCATGCCAGAGTTCCATGAAATATATGTACCGGTAACATATGTGCGGGGATTTGTCGCACGTAACCGATAAATTGTAACTCCCGGAAGGAAAGTTTGCTTATATTCCCCGTAATCCTACCGTCGCTCGTCCACGGACAATGCGACGTCCTATCATCTCCAGTCTAGGTAACCAAACTTATCATCAACGTATCACGGAGTATTCGTTTAGTGAGACTCAGAGATGTTGACTTCCGTGTTGCGTAGCGTCTTACTCTATCTGAAACCCGTGGAACGCCCCCTTCCGACCTCCTCTATCGTTTTCGCTGCGTCGCTGAACCCACTCTTTGCTAAATATCACACTGCTCATCAGACCATTTGTGTCTTTCATTTTCAGTTCAGACTCCTAGTCAGTCTATCTCAACATGCCCGGGGACGCTGTGGTGCAGCTTCGCTTCTTAGAGCCATTAGACAAGTATCAACATGAGAAGCCTTACCGGTTATTTGTAGGAAAACCAGACGAGGCCGATATTACGAATGTCAGCTTAGAAACTATTTCTAACATTCCAGTGCATGATGTTCGAGGCGAAGAGGAGAAGTACGAGCTCGATGAGCACGGTTTCCAGTTTGTCACTTACGACCCTGAATTCACAGCATTTCACGACGAGCAACAGATTGAGTTTCAATATCTCCCTCAAGTGAAACAGATGATTTTGGAGAAAGTTCCCTACGCGGAGAAAGTCTTTGTTTTTGACTGGAGGGTTTGGATTCCAACCAAGTAAATGGATTCGACTTGCAACTAATCTTCTTTCCAGCTGAGAAAGCAGATGAGCGAAGAAGACATGGATAAACTTGTCTCCCCGGCAGAGATTCTACAACGGCATTTTGTCCTTGCGCCATCACAGACTGTTCATACCGGCAGGTCCCTCACCAACCTTTAGAATTTGGATATAATAATGACTAGGTACCTACCCATGAAGACACTACCGAATTCACGCTCCTTAAAAGGGTAGCAACTCATCTACCTAACGAGGCGCATCATCTCCTCAAAGGAAGAGTTCAAATGATCAAGTAACTTGAAGCTCTTTTTCATAGCGCGTTGCAATACCCAAATCTAATATGCTAACATTTGTCAATAGCTTTTGGCGACCCCTATACCACCCGGTCAAGAATTGGCCACTGGCAGTTTGCGATGGGCGTAGCACCCCAATCAAGAACCTCGTCGCTGTAGATCAAGTCGGAAGACGGTTTGTTGGTGATAATTACTACGCTACCTACGACGCAGGGTACAAATGGTATTATTTGAGTTCGATGGCAATAGGAGAAGGAGTGTTGTTCAAGAGCTGGGACACCGGAAACCAGGCAGCATCAAAAGGTATGTACATGGCATATCCAAGCAAGGTCGTCTACTAATTTCATTAAGTCTGCCTACACTCCTCTTGCAACATGCCTAGCTCTATGCTTCCCGAAGTGTATCATCCACGGTTCAGTATTGAATGCAGAGCTTTGGTTTTCTCGCCTTTGGAAGAATGAATCAACAAATACGGCTCTACAATGAGCACTGCCTACGGGGTTCTCCAGGTTGGAAAGATTCATGGAATAAATATATCTCATTTGATATGCACGGATTAATTGGTAGTCGTTATATCAGCTTCCTAAAAATCAGCGCTGTGTTTGGCGTGATGCCGTGTAGATGAAATGGCCGAAGGCCAATAACGCAATGCTAACTTACAGGGAGTGAACACATGGCTCCCTGAGATACTCCTTACTCCATCACACTATAACATGCATCACCTTTCCCTTAAAATTATTTTTCTTGGCACCCATTGTTAATGCGGTATTAAAAGCCGGTCCTAAATGGCAGCATAACCTTATATAAATCGGACCGGTAATTTATTTTAAGTTTAATAAATAAAAATTCTGCTCTTTTAACGATTTAACATTATAAAAAGAAATAATTCTTTATATATACGATAATGTAATAAGGGTTTAAAAATCCCGGGAAAATATTATAAATAATCGTTATATTTATTTTATTTTTTTTATTTAATATAAAAAGAAAATATTTTAATAATAATTAATAAATATATTATTAAAATTATTATTTATTTTAAAACTTTATAATATTTAAATTTTCGTAAATTAAATTAATTCAATAAATTAATAAAAATTAAAAAATATTAATATATTTATTTAATATATTTTTATATAATTAATAAAGTTATAAAAGGTTTTTAATAATATAAATTTTAAAATATTTAAAATAATAATTAATAAATTAATTCTAATAATAATAAACAACGGTTAAAAAATAAAATAAAATTTATATTAAAATATTTACTTTTTAAATTTATTTATTAATAAGTTTTACTTCCTACCTTATAAGGGTACGAATTTAACATATATAACGCCGGATATAAACTTAAATAACGAAATAAACGGAAACGGTTTAATTATTATATATACCTTCGGGTTTAAGTTACAAGATATATATAAAAACGTATAACCTTGCACGCCGCATGCCCCTAGGGAGGCCTGGCAGCTCACGCTACCCCCCGGCGTTAAATATACCAACCAACCAACCAACCAACTACAACATGCATCTGTTCATATGGTATACCAATGAATCATAAGCTTCCATCGAGTCGTCATTCAACTCTTCGTTGCCCACTAGATCGTGTCGCAGCCTTCTCGCGTGATATAAGGCCTCAACTGCATCCTGGTTGTGGTTAAGGTCCTCCAATATCAAAGACTTCTGGTAATACGACCTAGCAAGTCTATCTAGAGCTTTAGGGATCGCCGTGAAAACCTCGATACTGTGATTAATGGCCGACCTATCAACTGTAGTTAGCATGTCGCTTGAGGAGTAGACGAAATGAGTAGTACAGTGCTTCGTCAAGTCGACCCATCCCGTGATACACGCGACTCAACCCAGAATAGCTCACTCCTATGTCGTTGCTCCTTGGACTCAAGACTCTGCTCCGAATCTCCAAGGTACGGGTATGCAGTTCCAACCCTTCATTCATTCTATCACACAGGCTCAGCAGATTCGCGAGCGTGCATCGGATCTGGTTGGACCTGTGATCGTCTGGTCCATTGTTGCCCTCTACTAGCCTCAAGGCCTCTTCAGCATTCTGCAGGGCTTCGTTAAGCAAGCCTTGTGCAGCTTGAACTTGGCTAATGTTAAAGAAGCTAAGTCCAAATTCGTACGGCATGGTCTCTTGGTTTCCTAGTTCGAGCTTCAGATCCAGGGATTTCTGGAACAGGGCGAGAGCTTGTCCATGTTCCCCTTGAACTAAAAGTGCAACACCCTTATTGTTGTAAGCATTGGCAAGCTGAAGCCGACGTGTGTGCGTGTGCCCGCGCACAGTTGCCAGAGAACTCAATCGCATATCGAGCACGTGTTGGAATTGGTGTAAACATCTACTTCGAGAATGGAAACCTTGAAGTTCTAGCGATCCTAATAGTGTAAAGACGTCTGCTATAATGGAGCCTTGGTTGCACTCCAGTCCTCTAGCACACAAATCCAATGCATGTAATGCGACTTCCTCAGTGCCCTCAGTGCTGCATTCCCACATATAGTAAGCGCAATTGCAAATGAGTTCAAGATACTTCGAACCTGTAGTGATATCGAGTTCATCTTTGGAGACTCTCGGGAACGCTTCCTTGAGGCTTAGAACATGGGGAAGCCATGTTACACATTCGGCCCACTGCTCAAACATGGTCCCTCCATCGGGTGATCGAGATGGGAACACCTGGCTGAGTAGGGTTACCGCATCAGAGAACATCTTCGAGTGTCTTGGCTGGGTATTGGGGCATCCGAGGGTGTAAAGCTTCAGCACACGCTGAATGCGGAAAGCTTGCATTGCTGGGTTTTGGGTCCAGTCGATCAACCCAGACCCTTCAAGTGACCCGATGGCAACATCCAATTCCAATTCATCAGTGAAACGTTCCAATCGGAAGACCTGAGAACAACCCCTGTTTAAGAGAGTCTTGGGGATCTCGTCTACCTGGAAGAATACGAGCACGCCGAATAAGTACAACGTATGTTCTGAGAGCGAACTCAAGGACGCCTCGCAACATTTCTCGAGGGTCAAGGGGTACGGGATACAAGATGCGCAGCTCATGTTTGAGAAAAGGCGATTGGTGTGTGTCTTAAGATGGCTGAGCAGCTGATCAAGCGAGCATCCTGACAGTCGCACAAAATGGCTAACATGTGTGATAGCTAAAGGGAGTCCCCCAAGCTCCTCAGAGACTTCGGCCGCCAATGTCGATGATTGATGCTGTGGTACAATCAAACGTAGGAGACTTTCTGCTTCAACAACATTGAAGCCCTCCATGTCGATTCGCACGGGAGACAGTCTTACAGCGATATTGCGATCTCGGGTCGTCACAATGATGGCACCGTTGCCAAAAGTTGGAAGGTAATCGATGATATCTTCCGTCTTCTTAACATTGTCAAAAACGAGCAGCCAAGGCCCTCCTAAGGAAGAGAAGTTAGTCACTCGAAACCATTTTAGGTGTCGCGAAATAGGTACATACCAGTTCTCGACAACCAGTCCTTGACAAACTGTACTGCGTGGTCCACATCCATGTTAGGGTTGCTTCCTCTCTCTAGAGCTCCGTATATTTGAACAAAATCTCGCTGTAGAGTGGTCGCAGTCTCCGCTCGAAACCAGAAGATGCCTTTGTAGTGCTGCTTATATCTAAAGGCATACTCAAGGGCGACCTGGGTTTTGCCCGCACCCCCAATCCCGCCAACGGACAAGATTCTCACATCCTTGACTTCGGGCAGTCTCTGTGCCATGAGACAGTCATGGATGTACAGTAGCTCGAACTCTCTCCCTATAAAGAAGGAATTTCGATGAAGGGGGACTTGGAATTTAGTGACCGCTAATCCGTCCATCTTCTGGCCTTTTTAGATGACTGAATATTGTGGCTTTGGTGAGCTTCGTCAGTTGACTCTTTCTTTACTGGGACCGATTTATGCCTAGGCGTGATTGAATTCAGAGATAATGGTACTTCTTAGGAGTTTTTGCAGGCCAGAGACCTCTCATATCCTTCTCACGTTGATGAAGAAAGTCTATGTGAATTAGAGAGAAGACGGCCGGTTTGGGTCTTTTATAAGTTGAAGATATTCCTCGTTTCTCACACAAAGGCGGGAATCGAGGCTAGCAGTATTTGCCTGTCATCTTATCTTGGTTTCATGCACATTCCAGAATTGATTTCATGACAAGGACTGGTCAAACTTGTTGGGCACGAACGGACGAAAGTGGCTGATTACATTGCACCGCACCGACAGACTAGATGGATGGGATGACTATATCTACTTCCTCAGGGAACTACGGCCGCATGGTCATTCAATGGCTAATTAGCTTGCGTTTTACTGCCTGTATGGTTTGCCACGTCACCCCATTGACTAAGTCATGATTCATGGTGCATTGAAACAAAGTAGCATCAGCTCATATACATTAATGGTAATCTCTCAGGGGAACTTTCGGGTGATGCAGCGGCCATCAATTCCAGCTGCTCGTTGGTAAGGAATCAGTGGCTGCTAGATCGGCCCCTTTCCCCTAAGCCATCTTCAGCCAGTGCAGTGCAATTCCCGTTTTCTCGGCTCGGCCCTAACTAAGCCCAACGCTTTACGAGCAATATCGTCAGGCGTTTCGTCTTTCATCTCGAGAAGTTCGACGTCTGAGTCATCTTTCAATGCCACAATGCAACGTGCCTCACCGGGCGCATAAAGCTGGTACACGAGAAGCTCTAAGGCCCAGCCGCCAACACCTGCCTGGTATTTCTTTCTCCCACTTTCAAGGAGATCCTTCACACTGCTTCGCTGTACTTCCCACGGTTGTCCTGTAAGACGTTGGAAAGCTTCTAGTAAATGATTTTGAGAAACCTGGATTGACCGTGCCTTAACGAAACGATTTGCCGTTTCGTTCGGGTGCTTCAAAACGCCAACAACAGCCTGTCCGATCCCCTCTAATGTAGTTCCAGTGAACTCTTCGGTGCCATCATCATATATGACAGCGGAGTGTCGTTGAACGTCAAACCCCATCAGCGGAAATCTTTTGATTGCCTGTTGGTTTCATTTAGCTTTCATTATCTACCTTTCTTGTGTTTTAGGGAAATATTACTTACCCAGTCAATTGGGTTTCCAATGGTGACTCCAGTCCAGGTAAATTGTGGGTTGGCCTCGGATAGTTTCTTCGCATGATCCCAAGCGACCCTCCGCTTAACTCCAATCTCATCAAACTCGGGCAGATTGCGAGAATCAGGACCCCATCCGAAAGCATCGATGATGAAGCGCTTGATTCTCGCAGCTTCGGCAGCGTCAAGCATAGGTAGCTGGGTCATAATCCCTGCAGGGCCGACGGCACAGACTGCTGCATCTTGGCCGGTTAGAGCCGCGGTCAGCTTATCGACCGTGTATTCAGTCTTTATCACTGAAATCCCAGATGGGAAAGTCGACGAGGATTCAGTGCGAGTAATGATGGTTACATCGAAACCGGCTGCCACAAGAGCGGTTGTAATGGGGGCACCAAAGTTTCCCGAGGCCTAGCACAAATTAGTCAAGATATCTACATAGAACAATTGATATAGTCACCCACACCAAAGACAGCGACCTTTTTGATAGCGGACATGTTAGACGATAGTTGTTACAAGTTACAAGAGCAATTGTAGAAACTGCATGCGCTGCGCTGCGGGCAGCCATCCAAGACGTATAAGTATGGAAGCCTATCGGGATTCGGAATTTAAACCAAACCCGCAAACATGTGGGATGAATGAGAATACATGCCTTCCCGTGAACTGAAACTCCTCAAACACTTCTACAAGCTGTCTCCTTGTTACTGTGTTAAGCCTCACTCGTATTCAGTCTTCATCTAAGATGCCGTCACAACTCAATGGCATGCATTGCGGTTTTCTCCGTAAACGAGTCCCCCCCCCCCACCGTTTTTTCTAGGACGTCAACCGTCAGTGCCTGCCATCGAGAGCCACGAGACTACTGTCCCATGCAAGAACCAGTAAAGTTGTCAACTCAAAATTCGTTCTTTGCTAATATGCCCCCGTCGGTCTTAATTGGAGAGTCCTGGAGCAGGGCCAAATGTAATTATGCCAGATTCGTTGCCAACAGATACAAGTAGCGAGTTGTAGTTTCGCATAGTGCCTTGTCGCTATAGGGTTTCGGTAAATACCGTAAGGGTTCTCTGTTGACACGTTGAGTACGAAGGTGTCCGCCGGTCATGTGTGCATCAGTCCTGTCGCACAGTATTACCCAACAGGATAGTGGCTAAGCACCCTAAAGCTATAGCGATCATCCACCTAAGTTTTAGTGGACGGGCAATTACCCAGCATGTGGCTCATACAGTACGAATTGATAAACGGCTCTTGGCGGAAACGGTGTACGGCCCGCACCTTCTAACCACAGAATGGAAGCGAATTTGAACATGTGGCACGGGGACTGTCTGCTGACTCATCGTGGCGGTGCCCGGGTTGCCGGGCTTACCTGCCCTTTCGGGTTTTGCCTGCCCCGACCGACTTGTATTTTATTAAAATAAATCATATAACTTAATTCGTTAAAATAATAAAACCCCCCCCTCCGACCTATTTATTTTTATATTAAGTAATTAAAAAATTTATATTTTTTTATTTATTTATTTATTTATTTATTTATTTTATATAATATAATAAATTATAATAAAATAATATTATATTAAATATATTATTAATATATAAATTTAATTTTATTTAAATTA
>MU400130.1:0-11985 GCA_022578945.1 Hypoxylon fuscum
TTTTATTTTATTTTATTTTATTTTATTTTATTTTATTTTATTTTATTTTATTTTATTTTATTTTATTTTATTTTATTTTATTTTATTTTATTTTAAAATTATTAATAAATTCTTATCCCGCGAAATTTTTTTTTTCATTTTTCATTTTGGCGGGTACGTACTAATGGTACACCGTACTAGTCCTTTAACGTCTGCCTGGTGCGAAACTCATAGTCAGATCTTGGCCAGGAGAAAATTAAATCAGTACAGCATACCTAGATCATTTCATCCCGAGCATACAATTATTTTCCCTATAAGTCATGATTGTTTTTCATAACGTCAAGTAGTAATTTTATGGTCAAACTACACGTTTACTACATCCGAACCTCGCTCACCCGCTACGTCGCAGTCCGGCATTGTGGAAATAGGTACCACCCAAGCCAGCTGAGCCCGGTAGCCTTTTAAGTCCCATCATGCCATCTCACGTTGGTTCGGCCAACGAGCGAAATTAGGCATCCTTTATTTAAGCTTGCAGATCATCTAAGACCTATAACAAGTGTTATAATTCCGTAGGGCTGAGTCCTCCATTTCGGTGTATTTATTTATCTGCTGTCTGCACCTCTTGTGTTGGAAGTTGAATGATTCAATCGATGTCACATCCTTCACGATGGAATAAAATAATCTGTCGCTATCCCTGGATCTCCTTTCTAGCTAATTAATTAATTGTATGTTAAACCTCGAGAAGGGTGGCCCGCAATGAATAACCGACCAGTCAAGACATCTTACGTATCGAAGGATGTGAAGATCCCGGACGAGTTTCTCAAGTCCGAGCCGCATGATGCCAAGCCCATCACTTTCAAGCAGATAAACTTCGAAGACGCCGGCTTAAACGACTACAGGGGCCTATACGCTGTTGTACTCGACCACGTGCTCAGCCCATCCGAGTGCGCCCAGCTGATCGAGCTGGCCGAGGCGAGCGTGGTCGACGAAAACAGGAATCAGGAAAACGGATCCGCCTGGGCACCCGCGCTCGTCAACGTCGGCGGCGGCTACGAGGTCCGAACTCCAGACTACCGCAACAGTGACCGCATCATCTGGGACCAGCAGGACATCGTCGACCGCCTATGGGCACGTCTAGAGCAGGTCCCGCAGATCAAGAACGCGCTACTCTCGTTCTTTCAGGAGCACAAGCGCATCGCGCAGCGTGTTCGGGGCAAAGCACCGCAGTACATCACTAAGCAGACCTGGTGGGACTTTCACAGCGTTAACAAGCGCATGCGGTTTCTCAAGTACGGCGAAGGCCAGTTCTTCCGACCGCACTGCGACTCGCCGTACAGTGGGATCACGGATGACGGGCACGCTGTCACGACATTTCACACATTGCATCTCTATCTGAACGATTCGAAGGAGGAAGTCGGGGAACAGGCTGATCTGGCAGGAGGCGCAACTTCCTTCCACTCCAGCAATCATGAGCGGAATCTCGACGTGAATTGCAAGGCCGGCCGAGTCTTGATCTTTCAGCACGGGCGGTTATATCACTCGGGAGACGATGTGAAGGAGGGTACCAAGTTCACAATGAGGTCGGATATTATGTATACAACACGACACGATCCTTCCGACCTTGACTAAGGCTTTGGTCGGCACTTCGTAAGATGCCGTATATCGTAACTCATACAATACTGTAATTAGATTCTAGCCGATACACAAGGAAAATACTGTCGGAATCCTTTTGAACGCCAGTGCCGACAAGTATTGCATTTTCGTCTCGAAGGTGGACATATCTAACTTTCCAACTTACCCCTGGTAACATTGACTCAGCCAGTCTTTCCCAAGATCTACATAGGCATCCCTAGATAATCAATTCCATTATGCATCACCTAAGGCCATATCTCCTTAATTGATTTAATAACCTTGCAGTTTGCCTTGTGCCCCATCTCACTCCATCCGCGGACCTGACAAGCCTTGCTGCAATATGCAGCAGCGCCACAGCCGGTGCACCGCAATAGCGGCCGCTCGCCCTCCGCCTCCCCGCACGCAGCGCATTTCTTCGCTGACGATTCCTCAATCCCTAATAAAACCAGACCGAGCTCGAATACCTGCTCCAAACTTCCAGGAATGACTTTAACGCCCGCGCTCGCGCCCTCCGGCACGCGAACAATAGCCTTCTTCGCCTCGCCCTCGCGGTCAGTGCGTGTTGCGCGCGGCACCACGAGCGTGTGGCCCTTCTTCAAGCGCGCTTTGCCGTCCCCCAGGCCCCGGTGGTCGCCGTCGTCAAATGTGACCGCGAATTCGGCACCGGTGCGGTCTCGCGCGATCACGGTTGGCTTCGTTATCGTCATGTTCTCCTTGATCTGCGCTACTAGGAACCAGTCCGCCGGCGGGGAGCCTGTGGTGATGGCGGTGGAAGAAGACGGCAGCTCGTAAAACGCCGGGAAGGTTGTCGAGTCTATGAAAGCAGGCATTTTGAACCAATGCTTATTCCCTATTTCCTGGGCCCTTCTTTTGGGGCGAATGAAGGTTCTTAGGTAGGTCTTTTCACTTTTTCTCGTTGGAGTTAGGCTTGGTGCTGTGGGGACCTAGGCATGACATACAACCCCCCTTTTAGCTATAGAGATACGATGGCGTGAGGAATGACAACTAATTCTCAAACAGCGCTTATTTTATGTTAGAGTTGAACCTCAAATATGCGAATTGAATTTGGATATATGTCTTATAAACGCGACAGAAAAAATGTGCATTTTGCAACAACGGAGACCTTAGGTGAAACACGGAGGCTTCGTAGTGGGGCCATCGCATTCTAACTTACTTAGGGGAGAATAGGAGAGCGTCAACAAAAGATTCTAGTGCCTGCCTAGGTACTTTCTTCAACATTTTAGGAAAGTGACTCAAATAATGAGCCTTAGCTAGTCCTAGACTAACCAGGTCACTTATTATTATTATTATTATTTTTTTTTTTTTTTTTTTTTTTTACCTTTTCATCGTGCTTACTCGACTTAGCTGGCGGCAGTGAAACTTCCGGGTTGACCACGTGAATCACGGTACTGGTCTCTAGGCTGGATTAGCAAAGAAAATTCAGAAATAATATTTGTTCTAGTGAACTTGTGGAAACGCGAGGTAGGGTAGGTAGGGAAGTTTATTTTATTCGTAAAAACTACTCGCGTAACCGACCGGTTTATATACTTTTATACTGGTTACCGTGGATACCATAAGGTATCCCATCTGCCATCGGAACTTTCTTATTTTTACTAAGCGGTATCTACCCGTATTCTGATTAGGTTCTCTTACTATGAAGTTACAACCATGGAGCATGCCACAGCGTTAATGAATACTGCCTGGCTACCTACCTAGGTAATTAGATATCCCTCCTCGGTCTCGCGTCGATGCCCAACGCGATAAAATCACCAGTCAGTACCATTGTGACTGATAACACACGTCCATTTTTTTTTAATTCTTACCACGGCAATTTTAACATCTCGACCTTGGTCCCACCAAAAGCAGAGGCGTGGTGATGACAAGAAATCAAAGATCATGAGAATGAATAATCGGAGGGTTTGGGGGAATGGGGCTGTATTCTGTCACTTAGACGATGTGCATAAGCTACCTATAGGTACATCATGTATTCCTGGTAAGCAGGGTATTCTGACACACTGCACGATAGTCTCACTGCCAAACCTAGAACCACTTGCATCCTGACACAAAAACTCGTAAACCTAGCATCGTAGTCCATCCCTCCATGATCATGAAGGTCCTCCTGTGCGCGCGGGCTTTAGTTCATCTTATGGCGCTTGGAAGAAAGAGAGTCGGACATGTCGACGTCATCATCGTCATCTCGAGCTCGCTTGTTGGTCTGCCCGTGTCCTTCTCGAGATAGAGGCATTGTTTCTTCAATAGGAAGAGCTCGAGAAGTTGGACCATTGCCGGCCACATAGTTGAGAATCTCGCACTGCGTAGCTCGAATCTCGTTCTGTCCAACTTGAAGTCCTCTCTGTGCAGCTCGAGTTGCCTTTAGCTGGTCGTGGAGGTCGTGGAGGTCGGCACCCGCATCCAGGATATGTTGAGATAGGCCATCGTGGACAACACCGAGCTGGTTCTGAAGGTCATCGTGGACGACACCGAGGTGGTTCTGAAGGTCATCGTGGACGACACCGAGCTGGTTCTGAAGGTCGGTGATTTGGCGCTGTAGGGCTGAATACTTCTGGTCAGTATCGTAGGCGTTCTGCTCATCGGGGAGTCGGGACTGATCCATTAGTGTGGCAGGCAGACTACTATGGCGAGCCGGGCGATTCTGCTGATTTCCAGCGCCAGCGTGCGATTGGGTCATGTTGCCGGCGGACTGTTGGGATCGTTGAGCTTTGGCTTCAAATTGGTGTGCATAAGAACATCGGTATGCAGATGTATAATCCGAGTATGTCTTGTTGCAATCAGGCCACAGGCACTTGAATCGAGTGGAGGTGGTTTGGTTGTTCGGATCTTTCTTCTCAAACTCTGCCTGGATCTTGGAGTTATGGACTGCGCGGATATGGTTGCGAAGGCTTTGCTCGGAGCTGCTGACGTGGTCGCAACCATTCCACATGCAGCGTGTGCCTAGGTGTTGGCTCTTTTCATGTCGGACCAGCTTCGACCACTCAGGCGTCTGAAATGAGCACTTGAGGCACTGGTGAGTGGGCCTGCCCTTCACGGTCGACTGAACGCGCTGGTCCTCTATGGTTGACTGGACGGGCTGGTCCTCCATGGTCAACTCAACGGACTTGTCCTCCACGTTGGGCGGTGGTTCCGACATATTCGCGTCCGGTTGATCTGACGGGTGATAAGTTAGTTTGTAAGTTGAATTCAAAATTGTGATTCATTATTCCTGTTAAAGGTGGAAGGACAATTAGAAACAGAATACGTACTTGACAGATGAGAGTCGGGGTGCGTGTTATTATAGGAAGGTAAATAAACCACCAAGGGCAAAATATGGGGTGACGTTGGTGCAAGCTGAGAACTCCCAAGAACTTGGTTGTTCACCAAGAAGGTGGGTGGTGTTTGGCACGTAAAGAGAAATATTCGATTGGAAATCTTTCGCGTTTATAAGGAAAATTTAATTTACAAAATCAGTAGATCGCGTTGACTGGTAGATGGTGGGTTGCTATGGAAATTCGACGTGCTCATAATTTGGGAAGCTACGTTGGGGGACTGATATGGCATACCCAAAACGTATGGATGCGGACTACATGTACTTGGTAACTTACATGTTTTGATCCTCAGTTATCTCTGAATCGAGGTGTTCCCCTTGTTCACAACTCATCACTTCTTTGGATTTGCATCAAATACTCCTCCTTTCCCTCCAAACAAGTTCACCACTACACCTTAACATTCAAACCTCTATCTAGCCTGCCTTATTCAAGTATTTTGTTGGCAATGATATTCAGACCATTGGTAGCCTGGAAGTTTCGAAGAAAGATGCCGAAGATGGGACTTCAGGGCCTCTGAAAAGTATCACTTTCTGGTATGATCAATTCCAGAGGTATGGAGCTTTGAAACTACTTCAATGGTGGGAAGGTGAAGTCAAGGCAGTAGTTATCTCCAAGAGGGATCGAGAGAATCCTGTTTTGCTACCTCCTGATGGCCATGACTGTCAATATCTGGAAATGCATTTATGTCTATGTGTGTATTTGGGCGTATGTTTGGGTGTTGTCAACTGCGTGTCATATCATTCAGATTAAGCTTCCGATGTAACTTGAATTAGTCTTTATCTTAAGCATCTTGGGATCAAATGCTAGATCACGAAATGAAGCATAGCTAACATTGCAATATTGAAGTCGTTCTTACAATAGAGGCGAAGTAGATTAGCAACAGTTGAGGTTGTCGAGTGTTCGAGTGTACCGGGTACAGTGAAACAGACCACATCATATAACGTATTACGGCGGGTGAATAAATAGCTCGAATGCTCCAAGGTGCAATTTATGGGAGCTCAATATACGTTCTGGAAGACTACAACTAGCGATTTGGTAAGTTCGCGAAGATAAATGGGCGTCATGGTTTAACTTCTCTAAACCAGAAACTTCATCGAATGTCGATTTGCGCGCATAAATCATGTCACGATACAGACTTCTTGGGTATGGTTGAATCTATGATGTCTCACGAGGAGCTGATAGTCTTGATTGTTGGGGGATATGTAACTATTCATAGGCCCGTTATCTTAACGTCTCACCTAGATCTCTTGAACCCCTCCGAATTTCCTCATGTATCCTATTCCTCAAGGTTACGCTCATAGCAGTCGTCCTGATACACCAGGTATCTTGCATAGATTGAATCTCATTCGACAGGTTTTTACTAGCGTCATGTCAAGCACCATAGCGATCCTCGAATAAGATGTTCAATTTCCTATCAAGTATCTGGTCTATCTACAAGACACCCGTGTGAACCTACGATGTACAGTAGCATACTACGTACAGTAGCATACTACGGTAAAGCCATAAGGGTGATTACCATTGATGAATATATGAAGTGTATGGGTTGAATGTGATATTAGTTAGAGAGAGTCGCTAGAGAGAATAGCTATCACACAGGTAAGTGGCTAGAGCCCATCATATATAGCCACAGTTTGGGTCGCAGCCATATGATTGCCATCCACCTGTAATCCAGCAATTACGGTCCAAATCTTCTCTCAAGAAACGAGATCATCAATTCAGCCACTTCATTCGGGCTTTCGAGCGGACACCAATGACCACTGTCGACAACAGCTTCTTCCAAGTCCGGCAGAAACCCCCCTTCCTTAGCTGGGATCATGAACTCCGGGCGACATACAGGATCTCTCGTGCACGCAATATAGAGCATAGGAACTCGCACGACTAGATCCTGTTTTTTTATATCTTTGCTAGCGTCATACTGCACATTGGAGTTAGTTGCTTTATAGTAGCACAGAGGGCCCTCGAACCCATCTCTTCGAAATCGTTCGACGAAAGCCTGCCGAAGGGCTGGGTCTTGGGCGTATCCGAGTAGCTCGACCGTTTGGGTTTTATCCTGCAGCCATTTGCGTATGTTGCCTCTAGTGCACCACGTCTCCTTCATCCAATCCTTGGGGGCACTGTGCATCGCTTGGTAGAGGCGATCTGGATTCGCATTTAGGAGTGCGGACGCTTCATCAGCGATGAAGAATTCTTGGTACGCAAGAGCTGGGTACCCAAATAGCTTCTCCAAGTGGGCGTTACTTTTCTCTAGGTTGGGAGGGTCTGCGGACGGCAATAGGTAGCCGACGTTGAGTAGTATCACAGCCTCGACTCTGGTCGGATTATAATTGTAAAACCGCTGTGCCACGACCGCCCCGAAATCATGTCCCACTGATATCACCTTCTCAATCCCTTCGGCATCCAAGATTTCCAAAAGGTCTTGGGCCTGATAGGCATAGCTGTAGGCGGAAGGTTCGGTTGGCTTAGATGTACCGGAGTATCCAAGAAGGTCTGGCACCACAAGGCGATACCGCGTCAGCTTCGATGCAATGCCCTTCCACATGCAAGCATCATCGGGGAAGCCATGTTGGAGAAGAAGTGTTGGCTTTGAACTAGGGGATTCCGAGACGTAATAAGTGTATGTCAATCCTCGAGATGTTTTGAGAGTTTTACGTCGATGTGAATCCATGATTTAAGAGGCGGTGTGGAAGAGCGAGAGAAAGAAACCCAACACCCGGTGAATGCTGAAAATGGCAATAAAGGCTACAATGGCCGCGGAACTGATTTCAGGATTCACAAGGTCCTCTCCTCCACATTCCTTCATCGAAAGCTACATTGGTCTCATTAAGTACGGGATGGATTGAACAAGGGAGGATACCTACGCAAAAGGCACAGGCGGCCCACACTATGAGGGGTATTTTAAGGGGTATTTTAGAGCTCCAACAGCCCGATATTCAGTTTGCCACTCCTGCATCAAAATGCCAGAATGCACATTAGCCCTTGCCGATATTATCATGGGCGCAGCCTGGATTCTAGTGACAGAAGACCAGGTCGACTGGCTAAAAATAATTCCGGCTGTGCGTTCGGATTGTTTTCATGCAGCCGACAGATCACCTATCCTTCGCCATAAACCAATGGCGGTTCAAGGGCATAATCCGGATTATGCAACAACGCCGCTGCCATGCAGATGGACGTGGCATTCAGTTGCAAGATGCCCCCCGTTATACCGCTCAATTTCCAGCGGCCGGTAACCGGCACGTCGCCCCAACTGGATGCAAATGTGATAGGCATCTCCCGCAGAGCAGGCGGTCGTAGAGTAGTTCAGGTCTGATCAAAATCTGGGGATTGGATGTCATTATTAATAATTCCTGTTTTATAACTTACAGATGTCCAAACCACCCCTATTGAGGGTGATTTGCATGCCGCAATCAAGCTTGTAACACGATACATCCTCATTCTCAACGAGAATGCTCTTCAAGGCTAATGCCGAACGCCTCATGCCCTCCTACAAGTCGCGGTATCCATCCTTCGACCATCCATTCCATCCTAGACGCCTCCGCATATGCCGTATTGCATCGTGATTCTGAAGTTCCATGTCGTACCGAATTACTCATAAACTAGTACACGCAATGATATTAGAAACGTGTTTAGCTCGTATTTGGTTGCACTATCGTTGAATGCCGCCCATATTTCATGAGCCGGTGCTCATCCACGCGAAGGTGCCAAGCGCAGAGGCAAGGACCAGTGCGGTCAGAATACCAGCACCCGCCTTGTCTCCAGTTGTTATCGGTGCTGCTGTATGTTTGAAAGAATCACTTGACGATCCAGCGTTCGGGTCACCTGTGCTAGTACCACCGTCGGCTTGAGTCACCGGTGGCTTAGCTTTCCCGACCAGGAGAGAAGAGACAGCTCCCAAGACATTCATCGTTTGACCAGCGCCCACACTATCATCGAAGGTGCCGCTAGACCATTGGAACCCACAAGTGGTGCCGTCGGGTGGGCCGGTGCATTGAGTGATAGCGGCCTGAGCCGACTTCTGCAGAATGGGCAGGACCTTGGCGGCAGTGAATGGAGCGATCTGAGTCATGGTGGTCATCCATCGGTGTAAGTAACCCTTGAAACTCAACATATCGGCGGTGCACGTCATGTGATCTTCGCATGCGATCTCAAAGGCAACACCATCCTTGAAGAAATCTCGAATCGTGGCGTCCAAAAGACTGCTTATTCGTTGCTCCCACTTTTGATCGCCCTCAGTCTAGAAATATGTTAGCAAAAGCATTGAAGCACAAGTACATGGTAATTCTTACGTAGTTGAACATGTAAGCTGCACCCAGGAGATAAACTGCGTTGTTGTAGGAGAATTGAGCCCTGTTGATGTCGGTGCAGTTTGTCTCGACGTGGGCACCGTCGTAGATTCGATACTCGGCATCCATAAGACCAACACTTTGAACCCAGTCCCAAGTCTTCTCTGCCCAGTCCGAGTACGTAGAGTTGTCTAGATAGCGTGCCAAGCGGGCAGCAAGATTGAAGAAGCAGCCATTGGCAATGCCTAAAGCTTATTAGTCTTCATCATTAGTGAGGTAAAAGGGCAAATCTCTCACTGTTCTTGTAGTCGTATCCGTTGTTGGAGAAGGGGATTTGCCATCGCAGGCCACCACCACAGGTGTCGTCGTGACGACCAGGATCGGCTTGGGTGTTGAAGACTGCTTGAGCCAGGGCAAGCCATTGAGGCTGGTCCGAAGGAGGGTCCGGAAAGTTGACCTCAGCAGCTAACATGGCTGTCATGCCCCAGAATCCCTGATCGTCGTTCCCTAGCGAAGCGGTGACGTTGGGAGGCATATAGTCCTTGTTCGGACCAACTTGCCAGAGCAAGGCCTGGGTGACTACATCATTGTAACTGGTGTCGCCAGTGTAATGCCAATAGTCGATCATTGCGCCCCAAAGCGCACCTCCCTCCCACCAGTAATAATCACCTGCGGGAGGAGGGCCGGGTAGGATGCCGGGTGTCTGGCCGAGCTCGTTGCCGTGATAGTACGTCATGACATTTTGAGCGAGCTTCTTCGATGCTGAAATGATGCCGTCTGTAATAACACATATCAGCTTCTCATTTCGGTATACGATACCCCTGTAGTTATGATGCGAATGATGAAAAAAGGGAAAAAAAAAAGAAGAAAAAAACAAGACATACCGTCCGAGTCTATCTTGAAAGTTTGTGCAGACACCAGACTTCCCGTCAATAGACACGCGACGGGAAGCGCATTCAAAAGACGGGATGTCATGATGTCTTTAGTTGGTGAAATGGGCGTGCGTGCGTGCGTAGAATGTAAACGAGTGACCGAGTCGGAGGAAGCGAAAGGCGACAGTCGCAACCGAATCCCGCGTTGCCCTCAATGCCAGTAGTCTTACCAACAGAACTACGGATCAGGGCGATATCTCGTGTGCGATATTGTGACGAATATTGAATCTTGTCTTCTTTTTTTTTTCCTGCTTGGATGAAAGAGTCGGGAGGGATTTGTGATTATTGAATGAGGAAAACGAACGTGTGTGTAGTAGAAGAGAAAAAAGGAAGAAATTCCGTATTGATTGCTCCAAAAAGGTAAAAAGGCAAAAAAGGCACAGCAGGTTTTCCGTTGGTGTGTTGGTACTACATAATGTACTCGATGCGTGGAAAGTACAGCCATCCATCCTATTGAACTTTGTTTGTAAGACACAGCACAGAGGTGTGATGTATTTTACGGTACATGCACTGTATTAAGGTGGTGCATCATGATGTACTTTCCCGTACTAATTCGTTGGTGGTGGCTACAGCTTCCAAGGCTCCCGACACTGTGGGGTTCAAGAAGACGTCCGGAGAAGATGGAGGGTTGGCAGGGGCTGGCAGGGGTTGGCAGGGGCTAGCAGGGTACCAACATTGAATGACGACTTTCGACCCACTGGCCAAGAACAATCCCGCAAGATCAGCCTGCAAAGCGCCTACCGCAACCATTAACAAACATCCTAAAACGGTTTAGGTGATTGATCTCATGCTTCCAAGACAATACAAGCTTTTACTTTTTTGCTCGAATCTATTTTGTCGATCTACCATGTAGGTAGTACCCGTCTAGGCAAAGCTCGGCGTGGAGGTTGTCCAAGTCCAGGCCTTTACACGAGCTTTCAGCCTGGGCACTTCGTAAAATCAGCAAGAGTGGAAACGCAATATGTTTTGATTGTTTTGATTGTTGGGTCTCTTCAATCACTCCATAGATTCGTCATCGAATACAAGACAACAGCATATTTAAATAGGTAGTGCTTTCCTAAGAAACAATTCCCTCTTCCGAACGCAATCTCGACGACGCAGAAACACGTCGCACATGCGCCACAGATCAACACGACGATCCCCTGTTCTTTAAAGTCCGACAATCCCGTCAAATCGGCACATGAGCTAAGTTGCAGGGTTGTAAAGAATAAGAATTGAAGCGACTTTAAAACATACCTAGAAATCACAAGAGTTTTATCTAAATTGTCGATTGCCTTTTAGTTAAGCATGCGGCCCTCCACTGGTTTGAAGTTCCAATAAATAAGCATTGCCCTAGGGATGAAATACAATGGGGACCTCCACGTTCGAGCGATCTGACAGCGCAGTGGTTTTAATGGATGACAGCAGCTCACCATGTTACCACGCGAGTTCTAACTTACCGTAGCGGCAAAATGCGTTTTCAAGGAACGGTTCTAAAATGGTGGAATGATTCTTATTAAAGGAATGGTTCCGTATTAACCTTACATTAGTTTTATAAAAACGTTTTATTTAAAATATATAAAATATAATATATAATATAAAATAATATTATAATTATTATCGAAAATAAATTAATTATTTATTAACGATATTTTAATTTAATTAAAATATATATTATTTATATATTAAAATTAAATTTTAAAAAAATAAAATTTAATTTTAATTTTTTTTTTATATTTTAAGTTTTTTTTTTTTATTTTAAGTTTTTTTTTTTTATTTTATTTTTTAAATTTATATTTTTAAAAAATTTAATTAATTATATTTTAATATTATTTTAATATTAAAAAATTATAAAAAAAT
>MU400131.1:0-11856 GCA_022578945.1 Hypoxylon fuscum
ATAAAATATAATATATAATATAAAATAATATTATAATTATTATTAAAAATAAATTAATTATTTATTAATAATATTTTAATTTAATTATAATATATTAATAAATAAATTAAATAATATTATAATTAATAACAAGTTAAAAAAAAGTATAAATAAATATCGTAAATATTTATAATATTTATAATAATTATATAAATTATAAGTATATATAAACCGGTTAATTATAAGTAATTTTTAAAATAAAATAACCTTTTTAATCGTACTTTACGTTTTTATATAATATATATTATTTATATTAAAATTAAATTTTAAAAAAATAAAATTTAATTTTAACTTTTTTTAAAATTTAAAATTTTTTTATTTTTATTTTATTTTTTAAATTTATAATTTAATTAATTATATTTTAATATTATTTTAATATTAAAAAATTATAAAATAACCGTAAAAAGATTTTTTTTAAAAAAACGTTTATTTTTAATTAAATTAAATTTAACTTTTAAAATGATTCCACGTTTTAAAACCGTTCCTTTAACTTATATTTTGCCGTTACGGTAGGTAGGTAGGTGAGAGGTATATTCCAGAGTTTGATATTTTCCAGCATATCAAGGTGGCCTGATTCTAAAGAAGCTGACTCGGTATAGCCAGATACTCGGGAGTGAACGTCAACCAATGAGCGCTGTGCCAGAAGGTTGGTTGCTGAAGAAGTAGAACCAACAGACAGACCTACATAAGTTGGCAACCAACCATGAATCAAGCCGGCCCTCCCTTAGTGATATCACCGAACTACTGTTGTTTGCCTTGTATAAAAACGTTATGCAAATGGATATGACAATTCACTTTATGTACATATCAATCTTAATCAAGACGCAGCTTTCCGTGTCACAGTTGCCTTGACATTTTACAAGATCGATCTCGGCAAGCTGCCTTTTCCCCTTTAAGCTTCTCTCTTCTTCCATGCTCTCGGTGTCAGTGACACCCTACACTTCAAGAGGAGGGATCGATTAGGTTCTTACTGAGGCGTTTGCGTTGAGATGATCTGTCACGCTGCAGCGTAGGGGGGGCATGACGGCCGCCTGCGGCACTCAAAACACGCGTTTGATCGCGCCCCGTCCCCTAGGCTGCCACGCAATCTACAGCCCCCAAAATTGCGGGATGGATATTTACCACGGCGCTGGTTGTACTAGGTCAAACGGCGACCTCGACCAGTCACGGACCAGGGAGAACAGTCTCCAAATCTATAACATCCCGCGGCAAAAAGACAAAGAAGAAAAACTGACGTGCAGGACAATATGTATGCGACCACCCGTCTTGACATGACCGGAATTCCACATGATTCGAGGCTCTCCTCCCTGGCCCGCGACGCATTCAAGTATTGCCGCATACCAACAGCGCCTTAGCACTCTGAACGGCTTCCCTTTCTGGCGATGCACCTTTGCGTAAAAGGCCCGCGTGCATTATCACGGTCGCAACTTGGCGGCGATGGTTGGCTCGCTTGACCTCAAGCCTCACCCGGCGATGATGACATTTTTGGTAAAAGCACTCATGACTATGACTCGGCCCGTGCTCATTGGATTGCAGTCTCAGCTGGTATGGTTTGCCTTGGTATTGACATGGGGTGCGTGTTCAAGAGGCTCTGCCGGGAATGCAAGAGGTGCGGAGAGAAGGAGAGGGAGAGGGAGGTCCCTCGGGAAGCTACGTTAAATTTCCTACCTCTCTTTCTACTCTATGGCTCTCCTCTCCATGTGCTAGTGAAAGAAGAGGAAACAGTAGATGTGGAGAGCGCTTTTCGAGTAGGAGTTATCAGATTACTATCTCTCCATAGGAATATCATGGCTGCAACACTTACAACTTTCATTACATCCATTAGCCCTAGCCTTGGACAGCCGACAGCCGCCCCAGGGCTTGGCGTTAGGGATGAAGCATTCGTTACGCTCACTATCACACAATCGTCTGGAACATGTATTACCGTGATACCGTTAGGAAACGCCCAGGCAACCAAGACTACCACTACTGTGCCAGTCCCGGTAGCATGGGCAGCCGGCACCACAACATCCTCGACGCCGGCTCCAGTCCCCGCAGCAAGTACGGGAAGTGACACCGCAGCTACTGCGCTAATAATCATGGGCGTGATTCTCGCCTTGTCTCTTTTACTATTCATCTTCTGTTGCTGCTGCCGCAAAGGGCGAGGAGGTTGCGGCGGGGGGTGTGGTAACGGCGGCGGTCGTCCGCCTAAAAAACCCAGGCGTCGCAATTCCACTTTCTTTTGCGGAACGCAATACATACCGCATTATATCCCAGGTCCCACTGGTCCGCAAGGTGTGCCCGGCCCGGAGGGGCCACCGGTGAGAGCTAATCATGATTCAGATATGCCTATTGATGAAATGTTCTAATTTATTTTCGTGTGTTTTTATATAGGGGGCAGACTCCAACGCGGCGGGTCCTCAAGGTCCGATGGGGCCAGCCGGGGCGCCTGGTCAAGACGGGGGTAAGAGGCCTTTTCTCTTTACTAATGTCCCCATGTGGCTCTAGAATGATGGCATTATGAAGCTAATATCTCCCTATAGCTCAAGGACCGCAGGGCCTCCCTGGCCGTGATGGAGCAGACGGGGAACCTGGGGCTACTGGTAGGTAATTGCTGATTCGTACGGTCACGACGAAGGCAGTTAGCATTCTCATCTAACTTGTTTCTATTAGGCCCACAAGGGGTAAAAGGCGATAAAGGTGATAGAGGTGGGAAGGGTGACAAAGGAGATGCCGGGTAAGTAGAGGTTTCGGCGTCGGTTTCAAGCGTGGTGCCCGCTCTCCAACAATCGCTTGCTAATTCTCAACAAGGCAACGAGGACCTGATGGCCCTTCTGGAAGAAAGGGGGACACGGGGGCTGCTGGTAAGTAACTGTTGATTCTTACGATCATGACGAAGGTCACCAGTGTGTTCATCTAACCCGTCTCTATCAGGCACACCTGGAGCGAAAGGGGATAAAGGAGACAAAGGAGATAAAGGGGGTGCTGGGTAAGTGTAGATCTTGACGGCGGCTTCATACGTAGTAGCTGCTCTCCAACAATTGTATGCTAATTATTAGCTAGACCACAAGGACCTAGAGGTGAGAGAGGCGATGCCGGGTAAGTTAGGGTTTAGCGCCAGCCCCAACCGTAGTAGCTACTCTCTAGTAGATATTCGCTAATTGTTGATAGGCCACAAGGAGCTACAGGCTCTGCCGGAGCTCCTGGAGCTGCCGGGGCCCCTGGAGCTGCCGGGGCCCCTGGACTCAACGGTCGCGATGGCCGTGATGGTCGCGACGGAGCAAGAGGCCCTCCAGGGTATGTTCTATACTGCTAAATGGAACGTCTACTTTCGCTAATATAGGTCCGGAAACAGTCAGGATGGAGAGCCCGGTCGAGACGGATCACCTGGTCCGCCCGGTTCACCCGGTCCGCCCGGTGCCGGAATACCAGGGCCACATGGCCCGCAAGGTGCGCAAGGGTAAGTGGTTTCTCTAGAATTCCGCCCTATTTCATATTCGCTAAACATTTAATAGCTACGATGGAGCACCTGGCTCCCCTGGCCTGCCGGGTCCTCCGGGTCCCCCGGGCCCACCTGGCCCTCCCGGTCCGGCTGACGGCGTAATACCAGGGCCGCGCGGTCCGCCTGGGCCACCAGGACCGCCAGGACATCCAGGGCCCCCAGGGTAAGTGACTACTTGGCACTTATGCCGTGTTTTGCCGTCGCTAAACATCGAACAGCGACGACGGCCCGCCTGGTCCTCCCGGGCCCACGACAATCGTGTATGGGAACCAACCTCCTCATACGACGAATAATGACTTCCGCTGCTGTCGGCGCTGTAGGAACACCTGCCGGGGCGAGTGCGTTGGCCGTTGCGGAGGCGGCAACTGTAACGGCCACTGCGGTTGTGTCTGTCGATGCTGCCACTAGGTAGGCCGATGGGCATGACGGGCTAGGTATTAGGCTGACTAACTCTAGTCTTTATGCTAGATATATCTGGGGTGGATTCATGACTTAGCCTTGCAGTTTATGATTTGATATATGTCGCATAGGGGGAATCGTATGATTCATGTTTTATCGCTTGAACTACTCAACCTAGGTACTTTTACGTGATACATCCCCTTTTATGATTTACCACATTCTAAAGGTAACTTTAACGAAGACCTCCACATGTCAGAAATCTTCTCCTTCTTCATCTCGCTCTCACAACGTTCCTGCTACCCGTTCTTTGGGGTGTAGGTGTTCGTCCTCAGAAAAGACCTTTCTACCACGGAATTCTTGAAAAAGTTCCGTTCTGAGCTGGCGGCGAATGTCATGTCGTGGGAAGTCGGCACTTCTTAGAAGTTAATAGATGACACTAGTTCCACTCTTGCATTGCCCCCATTGCGGGCAAGGAATGTCACTATTTTCAATGGGTAAATGCCTAATGATGAATAACCGAATGTGGTTTAGGAGTTTTCGGATGGCAATTATGTCGAGAGTCTAGCGTATGGAACATGGAACGATTATAATTTCAATGGAGAATCTCCATGCCTCATAGGGTCCCTATTCGAGTTGCATGACTACTAATGGACTGCGCTAGTACTGTTGTCGTCTACCATAGGCGCAACAGCAACCCGTCGCGATGTCCCCGCGGGTCTCCCATAGCAACCTCGTCCCCCACCATCCACCCTCCAACCAACGAAAGGGTTATATAGAGTAAAAAGGTACTAGAATTCTAAGCCGGGGTAGTAGAGTGGTCTACGCCTCTGGAGTTCAGTAATAAATATCCTCCTAAATTCCTGTAAACGTGGATGTCACGCACCATACACCTTGTGGCTGCTAGTACACCACGGCCACAGAGACTGGACTCCAGAGGAGACGTCGGTTCGAATCCGACTCCTGGCATTTTTTTTTCTTTTGTTCAAATTCTTTTTTAAAAAGGGGGTTTTTAATTAGTAACATTCCAGCAATATCCCTATGCACCCACCATGCCATGTTTGTCATTAAATCTCTGACATTGACATATTACAAATATGTAGCGTGTAGTCGGAGGGCGTCGCCAAGTGTAGATACCGGAGCGAGAAACACTTTCAAGATCACGGACCGGCTGGAAACCAACTTGTGACGGGCGCACCGGTTACTCTCGGCTCAACTAAAATCTGGGTTTTAATGAATTCAATACCATCCATAGTTCTGGTAAATGGTATCCTGACTGAGGAGATTGAACCAGTTACGCAAGATGCCGACGTAGCTAGGTATTCAGACATCTCCACCGACGATACGACATCCGAAACATCTCTTGGCCCGATTCTGCATATCCACCACGACCGCTCGGGATCCGAAGTCGGTGTGGGGTCCGATTGATCTCCATGCAAGTTAAAATTGTCCTCGCGTAAGTAAGTATATATAGGATCAGCACAACCGGTAATTGTATAGCACAACTCTCAAGGTATTGCGTTTACGATTGCAGTTGAAATTGGAAGTCGTGCTCAAACAATCAATCAAATCAACATGTCATCATTCATCCACCTCAACCCCCGGGCCCGGGAGTGGACATTCGCGTCCGGCAGCGGGCCCGGGACCGAGGGCGAAGCCGCCGTCCTCGCATTCCACAAAACGGTGCCGGACTACAACGAAACGAAGCTGCATTCGCTGCCCGACCTAGCAGCAGCGCTCGGGCTCGGCCACGTGCTGCTGAAGGACGAGTCCAACCGGTTCGGGCTGCCGGCCTTCAAGATCCTCGGCGCGTCGTGGTCCGTGTACCGCGCCGCGGGCGCGCATCTGCACCTCCCGGTAGAGGAGGGCGGCATCCCGTTCGCGGAGGTCGGCGCGAGGGCGAGGGAGGCGGGTGTCCGGATCGTGACGCTGACGGAGGGCAACTGCGGGCGCGCGGTGGCGCGCATGGCCGCGAAGCACATGGGCCTCCCGACGCGGGTGTACGTGCCGAAGTTCATGGACGCGGCGAAGGCGCGGAGGTGGTCGAGGTCGACGCGAGCTACGACGACGCGATCCCCGTCGTGCGCGAGGAGGCGCAGACCACGGACAACACGATCATGGTGCTGGATGTGGGCGTCGAGGGATACGACCAGGTCCCGCAGTACTTCGTCCAGGGCTACGGCACGATGCTCGCCGAGTCGGACCGCCAGGTCCTCGAGCGGACGGGCGGGAAACCGGCGACCCACGCCATTGTTCCGGTGGGCGCCGGGTCCATCGGCGAAGCGGTCACGGCACATTACAAGAGCGCTTCTCGACGGAATGAAGTCGGCCCGTCGAGAGTGCTGGCCGTCGAACCTACAACCGCTGCGTGCCTTTTCGAGTCGCTGAAGGCGGGCAAGAGCGTCTCGGTGCCGACGGATGACTCCATCATGTGCGGGATGAACTGCGGCACCCTATCCACGACAGCGTGGCCGGTGCTCAGGGACGGCGTAGATGCGGGCGTGATGGTCACCGATCTAGAAGCGCACAATGCGGTCCAGGAGTTGAATGCCCGCGGCATACCTGCCGGGCCCTGTGGTGCGGCTACACTAGCTGCGCTCCAAAGGGCGTGCCAAGACGCGAAGCAAGAGTTGGGCCTTGATGAGACTTCGGTCGTGGTGCTTTACTGTACCGAGGGCCAGAGGGAGTATCCCGTCCCATCATGAGCTAAAGGTGGTGGATAAGAGAGAAAGGGACATCTCGAGACACATAAATAGCATAGAGCAAGCTTTGTTTAGCATTTGATTTTATATACATACATACAAGCAGTATTTATCCGTTGGCTCGTGGCCTTTTGTACATATATGTACACACCGAGATGGGAGTCTTCGGGGGATATTTACGAGAATTCTTTGTAGAAAGAGCTGGGTTGGACTTGCTTGGGCATCCAGAACCACGTTGACACTGCACTGCATTTTCCTGACACTCGGCGCATTTGTTTATGCCCTCGTTGTCGCTGCCCCGTTGAAATGCCTTCACCTAGCGCGATCCAGCAACGCAACGCAAATAGTGCACGATGGAGAGGCTTGGTGTTTCCTTAGAAGCCCATGGTCTGGAGGAAGTTGATGACTTGAAGTCGCATGTGACCCTAGCAGAAACAGTCAGTCTTCAGAGGTTACTTTACTCTTGGTAAAGAATAGTGTTCGCTCACCCTTATCACAATATGCTTGTTCACATTGTTGATGGATACGTCGTTTTGGTCGAGTTGCAAAGCCTCTCTGATATCTTGCTTCAAGGCCATCAGGTCTCCCTCTCCCCTCTTCACGAGGGTAAGTTTGAGATTTCCACCCCTCTTCTTCCTTTGGTACACAGAGAGGTTGTTGAAGTTATTCCTCCCAACAAAGTACGGCAGCGGAAGTGGGGTCTGGGGTTTCGCTGGTATAGAGGAGCTCGCGGGTTCTAGGGAGGGTGGAGGAGTTGCGGGAGAGGAAGAGTTGGATGGTTCGGCAGTGGTGGTAAGACATCGTGTCCGTGTCCGTATAGGCAGAGGCAAGATGAGACGTGTGGAGAGTAGAGGCACACTCGCCGAATATGCGACAAGTGGCCGAAGAATTCTTGGTAACAGCATGGTTGACGTGGTTTTGCAATTGCTGGGTGAACAATTGAACCGATAAAGTGAAACTTAACAACTTTTTTTCTGGGTCCATGCAGATATCCAAGACAGTATTAATTCCCCGAAATTCCAAAGAAACAGACTGTGCCAGCACTGGTTTACTGCATCTGTCGGTAGAATATCGGATAGATAGTTCATTATCGATTATCGGCTGGTGCACAACCCACTTTTTCCGAATTATTCACAGGCTGAGCCCTCGTAAACTCCGTGCCCCTCCAAACATTTTACCTTTTACTGCTTTAATAATTTTCTGGTGCAACTTTTTGCCCAATTTCAACCTCTAATCACCTTTTGCGACGACATCCATCACCCCGATCCCCATCACAATTACCTTTCGATAAACACCGCAAATATGGCGGAATACGATCTTCTGCCGAAATTAATCGGTCACCTCGATCGCCATCTCGTCTTTCCCCTCCTCGAATTCTCAGCCGGTCAACTGCCCGAAGACGCTGACGATGCATCGGTCCTGGCCATCACCAAAGCCAAGTACGAGCTTCTCAAGACCACCAACATGACCGACTTCGTTGGAAACCTAAAGGCAGAGCTCGAGGGTCTGGAGGAGCCGCCGGCCGAGTTCAACGATCAGCGACAAAAGGTCATCTCGCGCCTGGAACAATTCGAGGAGAGCACCAACAAGCTCGTCGACCTGTTGGGACGCGAAGATGTCGTCGGAAACCTGCGAAGCGACAAGGTTGCTAACCTCGAGTTCCTAAAGAAGGACCACGATGTATGTGATGATACTTCACTTTTTATTTATTTTTATTATTATTATTTCTAACATCCATCAGGTTACCATCGACATGGTCAACGCCCTCTACGATTTCGGAAACTTCCAGTACAGCTGCGGAAACTACGCCGCAGCTGCCGATCTCTTGTACCAGTTCCGTGTTCTCTCTACCGATAACGACAAGGTTGCCGCCGCCACCTGGGGAAAGTTCGCATCCGAGATCTTGACCACCAACTGGGAAGGCAGCGTGGAGGAGCTACAGAAGGTCAAGGAGAACATTGACACCAAGCTGTTCAACAACCCTCTCGCCCAACTGAGCCAACGCACCTGGCTCATTCACTGGGCCCTATTCCCTCTATTCAACGACGACCGCACTCGCGATACCCTCCTGGATCTATTCTTCAGTCCCGCCTACATAAACACCATCCAGACCAGCTGTCCTTGGATCCTGCGATACCTCGCAGCCGCCGTTATCACCGGCCGCAACCGCGCAAGGAACTCTGGCCAGTACCAGAAGCAACTAAAGGATATCATCCGCATCGTGAAGCAGGAGGCGTACGAGTACAGCGATCCCGTGACCGACTTCGTGCGAGCGCTCTACATCGATTTCGACTTCGAAGAGGCGCAACGTCAACTTTCCCTCGCCGAGGAGATCTTGCGCTCCGACTTCTTCCTCTTCTCTACCGCCGACCTCTTCGTCGACGCGGCCCGCCACCTCATCTCGGAGAGCTACTGCAAGATCCACGCGCGAATCGACATTAAGGATCTCAGCGCGCGACTGGGTCTCGGCCAGGACGAGGGCGAGAAGTGGATCGTGAACCTGATCCGCGACACCCGAGTCGACGCCAAGATCGACTACAAGGAGGGCACCGTCGTCATGAACCACCCCCCCAGCTCCGTCTACCAGCAGGTCATCGAGCGTACCAAGGGCGGCTTCTTCCGCACCCAGGTCCTCACCGCCGCCGTCGCGAGGTAAAGAGAGTAAAGGAAGCGTAACGACGAGGAGCCCGAGAATTGTATCGATGGAATGGAATGGAATACCCCATTGCGATGGACACGATATTGCGAATGCGCAAAGCCCTAGTGAGCTCTGAGCTCTGAGGTGCCGAGGGTTGAGATACTCGGCCTTAGGGAGATAGGTATCCCCCACGGTTTTTTGTTCAGGGGCAAATGCATTCACGGCGTTAGGGGGGTCGGCCAGATACAGCCAATTGCGGTCTGTAGATCTGTAGGGTAGCATGGATTTGCTAAAAAAAGAATGATTTCCCACGCCTGCTTCCACGCTTCTAGATTTTGAGGTGCTTGTGCTTTTTGCTGCGTCTTGTTCAACTGTGCACCAGGACATCATAAGTGTGTGTCACAGTTCATGCCCTGTCTTGTTTTGGTCTGGGCTAACTGGTATGAAGAGTACAGAGCAAGGGCCAAGGTTGGACTTGGTCTGCTAAATCATGCCAGCTACCTACCTCTTCACTACTACTGGTAGACACTTCATTCTAAATAACAAACAATACGCAGGTCTTCTGGACGTATTATTGACGCTTTTCTTACGGCATATCTACATCCGGTCTTACAACATTTACAGAGGTAAGGGGCGTCCCCTAAATGATATATCCCATGTCAACCCTAAATCAGGTACCCGGTGACGGCATGGCTTTTTTGGTGCTACACAATCCTTGGCTTATTCGGCTTTCGTAATAGCCGCCGAGTTCTTGTCCTCTTTCTTTCACTTTATTCAATTCATAAACAAGGTTAAAATAAATACGTTACGGAAGTTTCGCTATTCATATCACAAACTAAGATTCGGGTCAATCTTCCACTTGTAGCAATTGTTCTCCACGATGCCGCCCTGCTTGTCGTTAACCCCGTCGCAGTTGCAGCCGTCGACGGGCACCTTGAGGTACTGGCGGCACTCGTCGTAGCTGTAGGGCCAGTCGCAGCCCGGCTTGATCTCGAACCGCACCTTGATGGTGACGGTGCCGAGCCCGCCGTTGTACGGAAAGTCCAGGTCCTGCGAGTGCACGTAGTTCTCCGCCAGCCCATTTAACATTCTCTAGCCGTAGCCATCTCTTCTCTCAGGGGCTTGCTCGATTTCCCAGACCTAAACCCTTCATCCTACCAACACTAGCCATGAAGTTTCTTCTGGGCCTTCAGGCTCAGTCGCCTAGTCTTCTCTCCCTCACGCTTGCCCTTCTATCTCTATTTTCAACCGCTGCGGCTGATGACTGCCAACCCTCCACATGGTTCAAAGCTCGCTGGGCGCGGAGCGCCCACTTCCATTCCCTTTATCACTTCTAAGAAGTTCAAAAGTTCCAGCGTGGCCAAGGTTGGAGACGTCCAGCCCGGTGATCTCAACTGTCGCTACTGAGGCAGCACGCACGACAACGTCAACTACTACACGTGCACCCAGTTGGCCGAAAGATATGATATCACGGTCGAGATGTTCTTTACGCTAAATCCTGATTTGGACCCGGATTGTGGGAATATCCTGCCGAATACGGATTACTGCGTCGAAGGGTGTAAGTGCTACAAAGAAAAATTAGCTAGGGCAATCGTATGAAGCGGCAGAAAACTAATAGATGAATTCTTCACTTGAACAGTTATTGAACCAGTGAGAGCCACAGACGGCCTCTGCGGCCCTCCGAACAAGAATGCGACGTGTCTCGGCACGGCATTCCAGTGCTGCAATGCCGAGACCTTTACCTGTGGTAACACTACGTAAGTTCACAGCTTATGTCTTTCAAATATCACTATACTGACCGCAACCCCCAATGCTCAGAGCAGACTGCTCTCCGGGCACTTGTTACGAGGGCGCCTGCGTGGGCGACAACATCTACAGCACGGACGGCACGTGCGGCTACGCGCCGACTTCTGCGGTACCGACGTGTGCCAATCGGGCAACTGCACGAGGCCGGTCACGCCCCCTCGCCCCCCCTCGTGGCTGTCCGGAGACACGACCGACGGCACGTAGGGAGGCGCGGATTGCTACACTTGCAACGTGATTTCGGCAACTGCTGCAACAAGGATGGGCTCTGCGAGTCGCTCCCGTCGGATTGTGGAGTGGGATGGTGAGTTTTCCGAACGTTTTTCGTGTTACTTTTTCTTATTTATTTTTACCCTTGTAATTATACTCCTTTTACATTAGCGCGCCAATATGGGGTGGAAACATGGTTATAGTAATAATTTTATAATTTTATAATTATAACCGTATGAATTTTAATAATAAAATAAAATAATATTAATAATATATTAAAAAAAATTAAAAATTAAAAAAATTTTAAAATAAATTAATTTTTTTAAAATAAAAAATTTTTATATTTTATTATTTAAAATAATTTTATTAATTAAAAAAAAATATAAAAAATATAATTTATAAAAAATATAATTTATAAAAAATATATAAAAATATATATTAAAATTATATTAATAAAAAAAAAATATTTAATTAAAAATTTATATTTTAATTAATTTTAATTTATTTAATTATTTTAATTTTTTTAATTTTTTTAATTATATTAATTAATTTTAATTTTTTTAATTTTTATAATTTTTATAATTTTT
>MU400133.1:0-11475 GCA_022578945.1 Hypoxylon fuscum
TTTAATTAATAATTAATTTAAAATTATTTTATTAAATATATAAAATAATATATTATAATATATTTTAATATATAATAAATATTTTATTTATATATTATTTTTAAAAAATTATACTTTCGGTATTATATTATTAATTTTTAATATTATATTATTAATTTTTAATATTATATTATTAATTTTTAATATTATATTATTAATATTTAACGGGTTGGCAGTTTATACGTAAATCGCCAGCCGTCAGCCGTTTAATCATAAAGTCACGTAGGCTCGGTTCCGAGTCCATGGTTGTGGGGGTATTATCACATTCTCGTATACATTTTAAAAGCAGTTGATATGTTACAGCAAGGAGGTACGTACCGTTACCGACGCGGCGCAGCAACTAAGGTACCTATAATGATTATTGAAAAAAAGTACAGGCCTTCGGGCAGAGACGAGCCTCTGGTCCCCTGAACGTCGTAATCAACTAATTTTCCCCAACGCCTCCGAGAAAGGTTCCAAAAGTACACCATCTCGCCGATTTTTGGAAATTCCATTGTTATGCATCATTTCATTCCGCACCTATTATATCGTCGGCTCCCAAGCGGCGATCAAGCCTCCCCATTTCGATTAGCTCGAAATCTTATGCGAAGTTGTCGCTCCTGTCCACACCAACGTCCTCGAGCTCTGCGAAATCCTTGAAATGGTCGGGGCGGTGTTGGTCGCTGTAGAACTGCACTGGTGTGTCTAGTTTGACGTGCACCGGCTTCTTCTCCAGGCCGATGAAGTTGCTACCCATGAAATTGTAATTCCACCTGCCGTTCTCCGGCACGAGGAAGAACCCTCGGTATCGCGGACTGAGTAGAAGCTTGCGCTTGACTCCCATTGACGTTGTGAATCCCGACGGAGAGTCGCTGCCCATGTCTCTGTTCTCGACACCCCATTTGTAACCAGTAGGCGTCAACCCCCAGGCGGACAAGGAGACTGATCCAGGAGTGAAGGATACGTCAACCGTCACGCTCTTCTCCTTATCTAAGGTAGGATAACGATCGAGAAGTTGGGCGTGCGTGGTGACATCGACAGCGGACATGTAAGGCAGCTCATTTCCAGCCATGGTGTGAATTACACCTAGAGGCTCCATCTCCTTGAGGTATTCGTGTTGCGGCAGCTGCTGAGGAATCTGGGCATAGCGCAGATTGCCGATCTGGGGTACCATGACAATGCAACGGATTTCCTTGACTTGGTCATTGTCTGGTGCCGAGATACCATACAGGTATCCAACAACTTGCACACGCAAATCGGCAATGGTGATGAACTTCTTCAAGATATTGTTGGGCATAACATAGGTGATGTCGTCCAAATCATTCTCTACGGACGAGACGTAGATGTTGTTGGCCCGAGTTCGCAGGTTGGACGTGGCGATCGCTCTGGTACGCCATTCCGTCTTGGAGGCGAATGTCTGTTGCTCGAACTTCGACGTCGTGGTAACAATCATCTCTTCGCCGTGGACATTTTGCGTCTTTGTCGTAACGGCTGTGATTTGTTGCTGCTCCTGTTGCTGTTTCTCGATTTCCGCAGCCTGCTGTCGTTGCATTGATGGCGCAGAGATTTCCATACCCAAGATAATGTCTCGGACTTCACTGCTGGTCAAGCTAGCAACGTTGACATTGTTCTTCTTTCCGTAGTCATGTAAAATGAGATCTCGCAGTTGCGTTTCAACCTTGATCCAGTCTTCGTCCGACAGGGTGGGCCAAATGTGATGCATCTGGGTGATCACCGTCTTGTCAGGTCGGAGAACGAGCTTCGTCTTGTCAGGGTTGACGTGAAGAGCACGAAGTATGAGCACAAGACGTGAAAATGCCGTGTACGACGAGATGCTCTTAAGCCATTCATCATAAAGATTGAAAAGAACCATCTGAGGCTCAGTGGCACGGAGAATCATGTCTCCTAGCTTTTCAACCTTCATTGCTGCCTGGAAAGGTAACTGGAGTTCGGAGGCACGGATGGAAATGTTCGGGAAATCCAATAGATGTACTTCGAGAGGATCCAACAAACCCTTACGAGTAACAATGAGTTCCTTCGGCTGTTCTTCCACCGGCAGAGATCGAATAAGAGCCGCAACTTCTTCGGCCGTCTTCCACTTGGCTAATTGTCCAAGACGCTTTTGTCCTGCCCAGACGCTGGTGTGGATAATCTTCAGGAACAATTGACCAGTTCGGGGGTTGAAGATGAAAATGGCTCCGTTGATTGGCTTCGTAGTCAAGTTGCCTTCGAAGGTCTTGTGAATAGTAACACGATATACGTTAGTATCATCAATGAAGAGTTTGGTTTGGTTGCTGAACAATTCAGAGTAGTTCTGAGAGTTCAAGAACTCCTGGTTGCTCTCTGAAGCATAAAGCTGGAGACCCTTCCTGATACGCTCACGTAGAACATAAAGCGCGGGGTTGGCCTTCATAATCTTGGCCATAGCCTGCTGCACGAGGACCTTCAAGCCAGGGAAGTATTGTCCGTAGGCGGAATAGAGGTTGTAGGCCAGATCGATACCGATCATTAGACCAGTTGCCGAAGGGTAGATGCTCATGCTGTCTTGAGTGTAATCCAAGTACTTGGCACGAGTATAACGCTCAATATCGTGAGAGTCGTAATCACCATAACGGAGTTGGATATCGAGCCAGAATTTGTTGGTAGTTGTAGACTCAATCGTGTCCTTTGTGTCGTACAAAAGCGACGGTCTGGTAACGTTCCATTTGTTACTAGCAAATAGCAGGATATCGGCACAGGAGCTGTTCATCTTGTATGACTTTCGAGGATGGATCGTCTCTTTCTGCACAGTCTCAATTCCAAGCGACTCCATCTCCTGATCAAACACTTGGCAGAAATCCATAACAACGGACTCATGGATTTTCTGCCATAAATGTGCGCGGAAAATCTGGATCAGGGAAATCTTTAAGGTAGGAATTTTGCCGTGCAAGAAGATACCCGTAAGATCGAGTTGGACCTGGAAACCGACATAAACGTTGGCTCGGTTGATGGTTGGTGACCACCAAAGCGTGAAGCGACGGTTGGGAATCTGGTTCAAACCGGATCTTTGCGCGTTGGTCAACTTTTTGAATTTCATCGACTCCTCGAAACCTGTACTCTCATATTAGTATGGAAATGATAATAGGAAAGATAGAAAAACGTACCTGAAGCTTTCTCCCAGAATAGACCCTCCCATGAGGGGAAGCCTGTTGCCTTGAACAGAGTATGCTCTAGGATCGTTTCGACACCGCCTAGAGCCTGGATAACATCGGTACGGTAGGCGTTTAGATTCCAAAGCTTTCCATCATGACGCTGACTTGTCCACCAGAAGGGATTGCTCTTCATGAGCTGGTAGATCTTGAATTCGCTTCTGGTTCGGAAGCCCTTGTCGAAACTGAGAGTACTTCGGTCCTTTTGGAATAGCGTGTTGATACGAGGCAATCCACGATCCCAACTGTCTTCCAAGTCTTCTAAAGTGAGACGCCTGTTCTGCTGATTGGCCTCAAGTCGCTTTTGCGAATACTCAGTCCAGACCCTCTGGGAGTCAATGAATTCAGCTTCCCAAGGAATGATGTACCGGAAGATGTTGGGGATAAGTGTTTCCTCATCATGTGTCATACCGGCTCTGAAGTGACTGACGCCAACATCCGTCTGTTTCGAGAAACGTTTATCGCTAGCAGGAATCAAAATGTGTGAACCGGAAATCATTCCGAGACCACCCAACTCCTTGGGAGTGTAGAAAACAGCGGGAGGGAAACGCGACGGCATCTTTGAATTCAACCCGATCTTTACTCGAGTCTGAATCTTGGTCTCACATTTCACGATGGTGTCCAGTAAATTGACCGTAGATACAGCTGCCTCACGGTAGTATGTGAAAAGCGCAATGAGCGCCGTGTTCCACTTGTTGGCGATCTTAGTGAAGGTTGTTGATCCCGAGGACATAAGAATCTGACGAATCCTGTTATTAAACTTCTGGATGTCTTCTTCCGTGACTTGTAGGAAGGCATGGGCCGTCCTTTCTTTAGTGGTGTTGTCCACGAGAGACCACACGCTATCCTTGATGGGGAATTCGTCATTTTGGTTTCTGATCTTCGGGAGAACGCGAACCTCAAACCCACACATGGAGTAGAGCAGATTTGGGTTGTCACGGCTGTAGACGCTGGCGAATGTATCATCCCATTCAATCGTGGTAACAGATCGGGGAAGGCGGTTCTTCAGGTCCCAGAAGACAGCTCGTCCGAGATTGACATCATGTCTCATAAGCCGCATGCGAGAGTCTCTCGGCCAGCACTTTTTGCTCTTGTATCCGATGACATTTTCGAAGTTCGGGTCAGGTTGCTCTGTCAGGAACCGTTGAATCAGATCTCGTGATTCTTCGGCCGAGAATCGCAGGAAGACCCAAATCTTGTCGATATATCTTGTGTATAGGCGAATAGGGTGCTTCGTCTCTGTCTCACGATCGCGGAACTGAAGGAAGTCGTTTGGACTTGACGGTGGGCCAGCAATCTCAGTAGCACGGTTCAAACCGAGGAGCAAAAGATCGAGGACGAGACCATAGTACTGGAAGACAAAGCCTGAGAACTGAAGACCACGAATCATGCCGTAACTATTGACATGGTTCATATCCTTGTACGTTAACTGTACGTTGTTCTTGGAACTAATGTAGTCCGCCAGATTGTGATCCATGATCAGCCTTAGGAGTCTGTTTAGTAGAGTGAGATCTATCTTTTCGTAGACCTTGGAAAGCTCTGTCTCGATCATGACGTTGCATTCTCCGTCCGCAGTCTCCCAGACCTTCTCCAGGTTATTAATACCCTGAGCCCACTTGTATACAAGCAGAGGCGGTACTTCAGAGTCTGAAGGCTTGATCCAGGCGGGGAAGAGATGTCGCTGGTCAGCCTGGTACCAGAGATACTGGTCGAGATACGCATCGCTGATCTTCTCGATGGGTTCTATGTCATAGACGGGGTTGATAGTGCTATAATTGTCGTTCATATCAATTTGCACTTCCTTGAAGGCCCGCTGCGTGAGAAGGAATCGCTTGATGCGTTCCAGCGTAGTCCCCGGGCTATCGTAGGCTTGCTCAATGAGAGCCAATTCCTCTCGTTGACTCTGATTGAGACGGCCTTTTACGGAGTATGCCTCCCGTAGTCGTTCGAGAGCAAGAATTAAGATCTTTGTGTCGTGCTTGTACGACACACTTGGGAAGGGAATTGGCGTGAACTTCCGGGATTCGAGCCAATGCACCGTGGTTGTATAGATCGCCACGGCTTCTTCAGATGACACGTAGGGGCCGTCCTTCATGTAGTTATGCTGGCGCTCCTGTTCGGCCTTGAGCCAAAGACGTGTCAAACGACCCACATTCTTCTTAGCAACCGTCTTATCAACTGTCGCACCTCGCCGAATACGCTCACGATTATAATGAGCGACAGAAATCCACCAGTCTGCTTTTGACTTGACGTAGCGGAGAATAATATTTTCGATAGGCGCGGGTAGACCAGGGACCTTCCATGGAATATTACTCTTCCAACACCTCCAGGCTTCTGACAAATGCTGAAGAACGGTGTTGACCTTGTTTTGCTTGATACCCTCGGGCATCATATCCATGAGGTCAGCCATCACAGAGGCTCGGAGTTCAAGATCGAAATGAGACTCAACACGCTGCTTGGTCACAGTCTTGGCTACGCCCTTGCTGTGACGTCCCTCGAATTGACGAGAGAGCAAGTTTCCTAGCCATCGCTCGAGCAGGGGAATAATACCTCGCATGAAGAAAAGCCACACTCGCCAGGCTGGTGCCCAGAAACCGCAACCAGGTCCCTTACCGACGGGCCCGCTGTTGAATCGGTAGTAAATAAGATGCTTTAGATCTTTGCAGGAACGGATCTGATGCATGAGCTTATACTTGTACCGATACATACCGGTTAGCTGACCAACATGGTTGAAGGCGTAGAGGATACCATCTGCCAGTTGGAACGCATCGATGTTACCCAAGCGGTATTGTACCTGCGCATCAACGATGAGCTTTGTTAAGCGTAAGATCTCGCGCATTAGATGGAACGCATTGCCGAAACGTGACTTCTTTCGCTCCTTCGTTGTCAGAGTCTTGACCGGTTTGAGGTTGAAGTTATAATCCAGATGAAGATATGTAAGGTTCTTTCGGTGGATTAAGAGGTTCAACATATTGAATCCCTGCCGACAAACTTGAAGACCAGCCTCAACCCAGTCGATAGTTGTCTGTTGGAAGAACTTGGTTTGCTTCAAGCTCCTCAATAGACTCTGGCGATTGAGTGCCTTCGGCTTCTTCTTGTGTAGCTCGTTGAGAACGAACGTCTTAAGAAGCTTCTGGTACGACACTCGAACTTTCACGGGCTGTTTCGGAGGGCAATGCTCGAGGTACCACTGCTTGACGAGCGGGACATCCTGTGCGCGAACCATTCGGCCAGATCGACGGTCGAACGGGAAGGGAGCCCACCAAAGTCCAATGGCAGATGCTGTATCTTCTGTGTAAAGATCCTCTTCAGCCAAGAAAGGCTCCACGCCAGCTGGTAGTTCGAAAGCCTCATCCTCGGGCTCTTCGAGATTTCCGGCACCAAATATCTCATCCTCGTGACTAACAGTGATGTTCTTTGGCGCAACTGAGCGGGAGGAGATGGGGTTGATCATGGGATCAAAATGGAAGGCAGGCAGATTAGGGTCTTCGGATTTAGTATACACAATTTGTGGGTGGGAGTACCAGTTGAACTGTACGCTCCGAGGAAGAGAGTTATAGAGATAGGGGTAGGCGACTCTGTACTCGGTTCGAATGGGAAAACGGAATATTATTCTGTCGATCGCATTGAACTCCCCAAAGTCCTCATCATTCGGATCGATGTCCTTATACAAGGGCTCGAAGCGAGGACCACCGGGTAGTGCAACGTTCAACGCCTTGGCAGTGAGAAAACTCTTGAGGTCGAAGAGGTAGAAATAGTTTTGGTCGGCCATCTCGCTCAACAAGGGGCGGCTGAGTCGGTGGAGCGCTGCCATCTGCGGCAACGTGAGGTTCCATTTCTTGTAACTAGGCCCGTTGACGTGCTCGGTGTCGACTAAGGGTCGATGATCATAAAACCATTCGTAGACAGCGCTGTCTTCTTCCTCATCAAGCTCCATTTGAATCGGCTCCAAGGGTTCGACGTCCTCAATGTTCTCCGACCAGGACAACGGGGGTTCTTCGTCATCAAACGGTGGGAATCTCATTCTCTTGAACAATCTTCGATCACTCTTCTCTTTCCTCATAGTCAACCACATGGTAGCCCACTGCGCGTGGAATACGGGCGGAATAACCCGAGGGATCTCGTTGACGAGAGTCAGGCAACCGTTGACATGGTACAAGACTTTGACCTCCCTCATCGATTCCCAGGGCATCGGCATGTTCTCTAACAGCTTCATGACCGCGTGGGGCATGAACTTAAGAGCACCTAGGTAGCTTCGTTTGTCGCTCGTATACTTTTTCTGGGAGACATCACCAATATCCTTCACAATCTTTCGCAGATGCTCAGGTGGCATATCAGCCTTCTGGGTTTCTACGAAGCCACCCTTGCGCTTTTCACCAAAGCGACTTCGCTGGTTTCGAAGCCATTCCTTCTTCTTCTGCGCGAACTTCGCGATCTGCGGATCGGTTGGCGGCCGATACCCTGGGGGAGGAGGAGCACCAGCTCCTGGCGGCGGTGGAAGGAAATCTGACGGAGGGCCTGGGGGAGGCGGCGGAGGTGGAGGTGGACCCCATCCAGGAGGGGGTGGAGGAGGCGGAAAGGACGACATCTTGAAATCGATAGAAACTGAGGTTTCGTGACTCGTGATGCTGTCGCTATCGCGGCGCGATCTGTCGCGCGAGAATGTTAAGGATGCCGAACACAACCAGACGTGGATGTACGCTTGTAGCAATCCTGAATTAATATAGTGATTTAGAATTCAAAGTCAGGCGCGACGTCCCCCAGATTAACGACGCGAAAGGCTTGTTGAAAAGGTGAAAGTTGATGAAATACATGTAAAGTTAGAATATGAATTGTTGCAAAAGTCGGCTGGGGGCAATTTTTCCTATCGTCTAGTTTGAAAGACCCACTTTCACTTGCACTTACATAGGACTTGGCAACTTGCCGGGGTGAAAAAGCTCAAGCTTCCAGTCACGTGTTTGTAACGGTGGCTCATGAAATAATTGAGGCTAGTGCCTTAGGTTACGTGTGGCTAAATTGGTTGTCCCACCCACTTATTCCCATTGGACAAAATCAATAAGCGGGCTCCAGATCCATCCCACACACCTTTTCTGCAAAAACACCAAAATTCATCCCTCACAAAAAAAGTTGCAACAGGAACAAGTCAATTACACATTCCACCAGCAACATCAATCAAGATGCCGAACAACCGAGTTACCTACCGCCGTCGCAACCCGTACGTATTTCCTCGATGATTGGACTATTTATTTCGTTCCGTTCAAGCCGGACACGCGCAAAGCTAACAGATTGCTTCCAGGTACAACACCACCTCCAACAAGACCCGTGTCGTCAAGACCCCGGGTGGTGAGCTACGAGCCCTTCACATCAAGAAGCGAGGAACTGCCCCGAAATGTGGTGACTGTGGTGTCAAGCTCCCTGGCGTAAGTGAATCTGTCTATTTTTTTTCTTCCTCGCGTTATACCCGAACACGGCGCAGATTGAGATGTTCGAATCAACTCCGACTTGCGCAAACACGATAGACTTGATGGACTTGATGGATCGCGTCGAAAGGACTATATGCGATCTCAATAATCATGAAATCTTGTCTACGTGCTTTATGGCCGTGCATTGGTTTAGAACGTCAGGTTCTATAGATTCCACCGGTGAATGGAAGATTCTGCAACGACAGCAACAATCCACGTAAAGTCACACCTAAGTTACTAACAATTCTCTACAATAGGTCCCTGCCCTCCGACCCCGCGAATACTCCCAGATCTCCCACCCCAAGAAGACCGTCCAGCGAGCGTACGGTGGTTCAAGATGCGGCAACTGCGTGCGAGACCGTATCGTGCGCGCCTTCCTGATCGAAGAGCAAAAGATCGTCAAGAAGGTCCTCAAGGAGCAGACCGAGGGATCCAAGAAGAAATAAATCCGCTGATTGACTCCGGGATGGAATGGTTCGGCCTTCATTGATTTGGGTGTTCATAGGGACAGGACTGCATGTCATGCGAACGGCTACATAGTAAAAAGCTGTTTCTGCTTCTAAGGCTTCTTCTCATAGTCTAGATGATCGGAATGGTAAATGCGACATCGAGACATTACTAAGTGCTTTTATCTTCTGCGAGATACATGGCTGTGACATGCGAGGTTGTCACGGCATATGACCGTGAAAACTTGGAGTCTCCAATTTCTTTTCACTTCACCCTGTTATCCACGCGTATGAAGCTGTGAACTGCCATAAGAGTGAAGTTCACACCCTGAGTGAACTCCTCATGGGGCTTAGCTACTTATACATTAGAATGCCGTTCCTCCCAGAATGCATTTCACAATGGTCTCACAATAAATACTACTACCACACACACTACTAATAGAAATGAGGCTGACTGTAGGTAGGCAAACTCGTCATAAAATCATGGTTAATCGAATTATACGACATGAGACCCTAGTACTGCCAGAAGGTGTGCATAGAAACATATTACTAGGATCTCCTTATCTAGGACTTATTTCTAACAAGAACAGTATGATACTATACTGTATACAGACGTAGATATTGCAAGGCCAACTTTACACACAAAATGAGCCTAGGTACAAATGCCATTCTACATTTTATTTATGTACACAGGCGTTTGATACTCGGGTGTGGCACGGTATATACACTGTCATTGCATACTGTACGGGGTTCTCCAAATTTATGACGTCCAATTTATATTTTCTTTGCGCAAGCTCTAGCTTGGTAGAAATCCATGATAGGCCTGAAGACTACAGCTTATTGCACATGTAGCAGAAACACAATGATACCCTCATAAACTAGCTCCAGCCATGGCTTCGATACGCACTTGTCGGCCTCTGACACAGTTCGCATCCATTCTGCGACAGCAAGGGGCCCTAGGCAATCGGCAAATATCCACATACACAGCGAAGAGACTCCCAGCCCGCGCTGCGACAAACTGTAGAGTTCTCCCGCATACCATATCATCTTTCCATACGAGCCCGCGCCGCGACGATGGCGAGCGAGCGCCTACCGACTTTGGTGCCTTAGATGTGCTGGGCAACACACCTGTGCCTTCTACCTCCATCGACGTCTGCATGTCAGACGGCTTCCACCTCAACAGCGGCGCAAGGATCCTCGACGGTGCCGGCGTCTTGCTCGTCGGCGGCGAAGCCTTCAGCTGGCGACCGTGGTTATCCCGCGGAGAGAAGCGGTTACTAAACAAGAAGGGGCAGTGGGAGGTGTCCAATGATACGTTAGGCCTGCTCGGGTTGATCTGGCCGCGACCAGGTATATATGATCACAAATGCAAATACTCTGTTGGGGTTCATATTGACTGATTATATCTATGCAGACCTGCTAATACTAGGCCTCGGTCCTGAGATTCGCCCCATAAGCCCGGAGTTGAGGCGGCATATAAGCAGCCTAGGCATGAGGGTCGAGGTCCTAGATACGCGGAATGCAGCTGCGCAGTTCAACTTACTCGCCACAGAGAGAGGAGTTACCGATGTCGCGGCTGCGTTGATACCAATTGGTTGGAAGGAGGGAGTTGGGGCGGTTTGGTGAACGATACAGACAATCAGCTCTATATGAATCATAATTACATACCCTCAAGGTGGTGACCAAGGCTTCCTCAGTTTGAGACCGAGAGGGTCAGATGCGGCATTTTGTGGTCAACAAGTTGCAGCCGTTGATGACTCTTTCGATCATCTCATCCTACCTATTGCTAGTCACTGTCCATTGTCACAAGGGATTGCTGTTTATCGGCTGTGGGATGCACAAACCATCGAGCTAGCTCAAGCCTGAGCTGCAAATCGTTATCAGTCACGGTGGTATTGGTTGCAAGATGGCTTGTGTGAATTGGATAAAGCAGCTCCTACATTGAAACGTTTCATCACGCAAACAAAGCCAAACTCTTCCAACGAAAAGCAATGATGACCCGCCTAATAGGTGGTAGTTGTCAGAAAATTAAGACGAACGACTTCTCGATATTATCCAAGAATAAATATCCAAAAAGGGGTCGACGCCTTATCAATAGACGTTCCTAGCGCAGTTACGGGGGTACCACCCTGGGAGCTTGGGAGCTGGATCTACCAGGTGGTTTCGAAATGTATTATATAAAATATAAATTAATTATTTAAAACGCGTAATTAATTATACTTTTAAAATAAAATATAATAAAACGGTTTAAAAATATTTTTTAATATATATATAATTAATAAATTTTTTATATATTTAAATATTATTAATTATAAAATTTTAAAAATATTAAAATTAATTATTTTTATTATTTAATATAAA
>MU400134.1:0-11275 GCA_022578945.1 Hypoxylon fuscum
ATTATAAATAATATTTTATAATTTATAAATTTAATTATTAAAATAAATATTTTAAAATAATTTAATTTTTTAATTTATTTAAAATTTTATATTATATATTATAATTTATATTAAATAATTTTATTATTAAAATTTTTTTTAATTTAAATATTTATATTTAATATAATTTTTATTAATTTTTAAATTTTATTTTTTAATAAAAATATATATTTAATTTATATAAAAAAAATTTTATTTTAATTAATATTAAAAAAATTTTATTATTTAATATTAATTTTTATATTAATTATTAAAATTAAAATTATAAATAATATATAAATTTAATTAATTTATAAAAATTAATAATTTTATAATAAATATTATATTTTAAAATATTTTTTATTAATTATTTTTTTAAATAAATTTTAATTAAATTAAAATATTTTTATTTTTATTAATAATTTTAATATATTAATATTTAAAAAATAATAATTAAATTAAAATATTAATTAAATTTTAATAAATATTATAATAAAATAAATTTTTTTTTATATTAAAATAAATATTTTAAATTATTATATTAATAATTATATTATTATTAATAAATATTTTATATATTAAATTTTTTTAAAATTTAATAAAAATATTTTTAATTATTTTATTATTTAATTTTTTATATTTAATATTAAATAAAAAATATAAAAATTTTATATTTAATATTTAAATATAAATAATATTAAATTTTTAATTAAATATTATTTATTATAAAATTATATTTAAAATATTATAAAAGTTTTTATTATAAAAATAATTAATTATTTTAAAAAATTTTAATTAATATTTTTTAAAAATATTTTTTTTATTATTATTAATAAAAATTTATTTTAAATAATAATATTAAAATTTTTAATTATTTTATTATACCCGACTTTAAAAAGGGTTTTTAAATAAGTTGTTTTTAAGGTTTAAGCTGTTTTGATTGGCTAGATAAAAATTACTTATAAATTACGTGATTGGTTCAGCCGCGCACGAAAAGCGGGCCATAAATCACAGACTCGTGAGCCCCCTAAACACCAGCATTTATCTCCGCATTTAAGCTACGCTGGCAGCCAGCCCAGTAGCCAGGTCAGTAGCCATGGCTAGAATCGCTTATATAATCAAGCTGGCAGCCAGCCCAGTAGCCAGGTAAGTAGCCAGGGCTGGAATCGCTTATATAATCAATCTGGCAGCCAGACCAATAGCCAAGTCAGTAGCCATGACTAGAACCAATTATATAATCAAGCTGGCAGCCAGCCCAGTAGCCAGGTCAGTAGCCAGGGCTGGAACCACTTATATAATCAAGCTGGCAGCCAGCCCAGCAGCCAGGTCAGTAGCCAGGTCAGTAGCCAGGGCTGGAACCACTTATATAATCAAGCTGGCAGCCAGCCCAGCAGCCAGGGCTGGAACCACTTATATAATCAAGCTGGCAGGCAGGTCAGTAGCCAGGGCTGGAACTAATTATATAATCAAGCTGGCAGTCAGCCTAATAGCCAGGTTAGGAGCCAGGAATAGCTGGAATAGACTAGAGTAGCCAAGAGTAGCTGGGATAGCCTGGAGTAGTTGGAATAGCCAAGGGTAGCTAGAATAGCCAGGAGTAGCCAAAACAGCCAGAATAACTGGAATAACTAACGTTTATAAAAGCTCTTAAAGTCGGGATCTTTCGGCGCCCGCAGGGGGCCCTTATGTTTTAATATTATTTTATAAAAGTTTATTTAATATAAATATTTTTTTAAAAAGTTTATTATTTAATTTTTTTTAATATAAATTTTTTTATTTTATTAAAATAAATTATTTTATATTTTTTATTTTAAAATTTATATTTTTTAATATATTAAATATATTATTTAATATAAATTTAAATTTTTTATTAATTTTATATAAATTATAATTATTTATTATAATAATTTAATATAATTTTATTTTATAATTTTTAATATAAAAAAATTTATATATATTAATTAAAATAATATTTTTAATATATTATTTTTTTAATAAAATATTTTTATATAAGTTTTTTTTTATTTAATTTTTAATATAAATTTTATAAATATAATATTTTTATATATTTATTATATTTTATATAATATTTTTTAATTTAAATAATATATTTTTTTATTAAATTTTTATTTTAAAATTAATATTATATATTAATAATATTAATTAAATTAATTTTTAAATTTTTAAAATAAATAATTTTTTTTATTTTTAAAAATATATAATTATATTAATATTATTAAATTAATAAATATTATATTAATTTTATTATAAAAATATTTAAATATTTTTATTTAATAATTAAATAATTAAAATAAAATTAATTTTTAATTATAAAATATATAAAATATTTATAAAATTAATTTATTTTTATTTTATATTAATTATATATTTTTTTTAATAATATTTTTATTTAATATAAAAGTTTTATTATTAAATATAATATATTAATTTTATTTTAATAAATATTTTATAATTATTATAATATTTAAATTAATTTTTTTTTAAAAATATTATAAATTTTTTAATAATAATTAAAAAAAATTATTATTTTTTTATTATTTTTTTTATTTAAATTTTTATTAAAAATTTTTTTTTTTAAATTTAAAATATAAATTTTAATATTTAATTTTAATATATTATAATTTTTTATAATAATTAAATTTTTTAATTTTTTTATTATTATTTTTTTATTATTTAATAATATAATTATTAATATTTATTTTTATTTATATAATTATATTATTATTATTATAATATTAAATTTTAATTAATTTAAAATTTATTATTAAAAAAATTTTTTTTTAATAAATTAAATAATATTATTAAATAATAATAATTTTTTTATATTAATAATTTAAAAAATTTAAATTTAAATTTAATAATTTTTATTAAAATTTTATATAAAATAAATATTAAAATAATTAATAAATAATATATATTTTTATTTTATTTTTATATAATTTTTTTATTAAAATTTTAAATATTATTAAAATAATTTAATTTAATAATTTCTTATTTAATAATTATTTATAATAATAATAAAATATTTTTTTTTAATTTAATTAAAAAATTTAATAATAATATTTATTTTTTTAATTAATTAATATAAAATATTAAATAATAATTTTTTAAATAATATAATAATTTTTTTTTATATAATATATTATTAAAATTAAAATAATTTTAATATTTTTTAAATATATAAATATTATTATTATATATTTTTTTTAATAATAATAATTATTTTAATTAAAAAATTATAAAATATTATTTAATTTTATAATATTTATATTAATATTTAATATAATAATTAAATTATTATTAAATATTATTAATTATAAAAATTTTTTTTATAAAATTAATATTTATTAATATTTTTTATTTAATTATATTTATAATAATAAATTAATATTAATAATATTAATATTATAAATAATAATAAAAATTAAAATTAAAAATATTTTATTATTAATATAATATTTAAATTTATTAAATTTTTTTAATAATTTTATAAAAATTATAATTTTAATTTTATAAATATTTTAATTATTAAATAATAAAAAAATTATAAATATATATATATTTTTTTTATAATTATTAAAAATAAAATTTAAAATATATAAAGTTTTATTATTAAAAATTTTTTTATTTTATAATTTTTAAATTATTTTAATAATATATTAATAATTTATTATTATTAATATTTATAATTTAATAAATTATTAAATATAATATTTTAAATTAATATATTAAATTTTTAAATTTTAATTTATTATAATTAATATTAATAAAAAAAAATTTAAATTAAATTTAATAAATATTATAATAAATATTTTTAAATTATTTAATAAATTATAATATAATTAAAATTAAAATTTATTTTAATTTTATTTAATATTTTATTTAATTATTAATAATTTTTAAATTTAATTTTAAATTTTAAATTTTTATTAATTTTAAATTAATTTATATAATTTTTAAATATAATATTTAATTTAAAAATATTAAATCCGGGTTTATAATTTATTAAAATATATAATATATAAGCTAATGATATATATATTATTTCCTTTTTTTATTTATATAAATAATAAGAGAAGTCTTATTTATATATACTTTCCTGCTAAGAAGCCATGTACTATACCTGACAGTAGTCCCTTAACCACTCATTTCAACAGGGAGTAGTATGGAAAAGTTATAGCTAACAAACCCGTCTCCTATCATTACAATACTTCGTACTGGTTGTACCTCCATACATACCTCCAGCCATACAGCCAGCCATACAGCCATACATACAACCATACATACAGCCATACATACAGCTAGTTCCTCAGTCATACTTACATGAGTCAGTATGGCAGTATAACTAGCTACAAACATAGTTAGCAAAATAGCTAGATGCATAGATCGCATTACATAATACTAGCATCATGTATGGTTGTATATATGGCTGTATGGGGTATGTATGTCAGTATGGATCGTGGTATGGATCGTGGTATGTATGGAGGTATGTATAAAGGTACAACTAGTATGAAGTATTACGGTGGTAGGAGACGAGTTTGCCAGCTGTAACTTTTCCATACTGCTCCCGTAGTACGGACCGTACTGCTCCCCCAGTAAAGCTCTTAATTAAATATATAATTAGCTTCCGTTTGCTTTTGCCACATCTGCGCATATAATCCGTTTTTTATTAAAAGCTCCAGGTGATTTCCTTTCTCCACGATCTTACCCTTTTGAAGCACGATGATCTGATCAGCTTTGGTTATTGTTGATAGTCGATGCCTTACCCGAGGTTAGCCGATACTATTCTGCAAAAAGCATGTGTCCTGATATGAATACGGAGACTTACGCAATAGTAATTGTTGTTCGACCTGCCGAAACTTCCTCTAAAGATCCTTGGATTTGCGTTTCCGTTTCCGAATCTAGAGAGGATGTCGCTTCATCCAAAAGGAGTATACGAGGTGCCCTAAGGAAGGCTCGTGCGATTGAAATCTACACGCGACGTTAGCATGGTAAAATATGAGCCATTTCCAAGGGAGCTTGGCTCCATACACGTTGTCTTTCACCACCTGACAGCTTGAGGCCCCTTTCTCCAACGGTGGTTGAATATCCACTGGGAAAGTCAAGAATCTTGCCATGAATGCTGGCCGATCGACATGCATCATATACATCCTCACTTGAGGCTCCAGGCTTTGCGTAAAGAAGATTGTACATCAAGGTGTCATTGAATAGGATCGTGTCTTGCGGCACGACGCCAATGTGCCTCCGTAGATTTTCAATGTGAATATCACGTATATCTAAGCCGTCAACCCTGATTTGTCCGTCGTTAACGTCATAGAAACGAAAGAGAAGCTTGAGAATGGTCGACTTCCCGCTCCCACTTTCGCCAACGATAGCCGTTGAAGTGCCGGGCAGGACATCGAACGACACATTTTGCAGTGCTTGGTGCTGGCCATTATATGCGAAAGAGACATTCGAGAATGAAATTTCGCCATTACAGACGTCGATATTGATAGCGTCGTCGCTGTCGGTAATTGTAGGTTTCTCTTCAAACTAGATGCTACCCTTAGTTCTATGAAGTGTGGATGATAATGAGGAGTACTCTCACTAATTCTAGCATACGCTCAGCATCAACCAAGTTATTTTGCACTTGAGTGTAAAAGCTGCCAAAGAAGTTCAGGGGAGCTTGAAGTTGGGCTAGATACGTGAGCAGTGTCACAAACATCGACACACTCTGTAGCTCTACTGAGATTTGGTAGGCGTTCAAGTAGCAGACTAACAGCGTCCCCAATGTAAAGACGCCATTCTGAACTGAGTTCAAGAGATTGAGCGAGAAGAAGACGCTGTATTCAGCCTTCTGGAAGTGAGAGATGAGCCGCTCATATTTGGACATTTCCATTGTAACTGCCCCGCTGTGATGCACCGTCTCGTATGATAAAAGTGCGTCCGTTCTGCTCATGTTAGCTTCCCGTACCTATCCGTGTAATGGGAACTCACTTGGCGGCCTCCATTTCTCGTTCTCGCTTGACCATCTCCCGGCGAGCACGACCACGATACTTGGCCATGTAGATGGTGATGTATATGTAGAACCATGTGACCATGATAACCATCAAGGAGTAGAAAGCATCGAATACAAAAAAGAAATAAGCGGCAGCAATCCAAAGGTCTATTACCATGGGGAAAAGTTGAAACACGAGACCATCTAGAAATGTGTTTAGAGCACCGCCTTTATTCAAAGCACTCATCACCTCGCCGACCCGCTTGCTTAGGTGGAAGTCTAGGGAGAGTTGCAGTACGTGATTAAAGGTTGTTGAGCTAAGTCGCCGATAAGTCGACTGGCTGATTGGGATCCACAGGAGAGCTCGGATCGATCCTATGACACCTTGCTGTCCTTGTAGTCCACGGAATAGGATATAGAGCAGAATCTGCTTGTGCGGCATCTGCCCAGGGCTTATGGAAGCAACCACAACTCCGAGTTGATGCGGAGTTAGAATGTTTATGACACGCTGTGCGACTAAGAGGAAGAAGCAGAATATTGCTCTCACTTGAAGCTTATTGGAATCTGATGGCCTAGGATTTGTTATTCGATGCCGCCTTCAGTATGTATGGGCTTTAGGGAATATCTACCATAAAAAGGGAAACAGTTTGCTGAAACCCAAGAGATAATCCAGCCACGTAGTTGTTTGGGCATCTCCCGCTTTAGTGTATCCCTTATCTCTAGCTTTAGTACTAGAAGTACCGTAGCTCCGGGCATCCTCATCTCCGTTCCGCAGCAAGCTCTCTGCTTCCTCTTGGCTTGCAGGACGCCCACTATCATGTCTTGTTAACGACCAATACACTGTGATGGAGCAGAGAAGAATTAGGACACGCAATACTGCAAGCGTGACCTGGGAAATTTCGATTGCGCTGTTTGCATATTGACTCAGAGGCTGCACGTCAAACCGATATATCAACCATGTTACCTCATATACCGCACTTATAAGCCACACGTGCCATTGGACATTGGATACCGTGTATAGCTGATCTGGATCCGGTAAGAGCCCAGCGAGGTAGAAAAGACCCACTGCCGTCGTGGAGGACTGTTGATGATTAACAAAGAGTCTTGTAAGTATATGGACTTCATGCTCACAAGATAATCTTTCGACAACCATCCATCGGAAAATTCCGACTTGCCGATCATGCATATTGTGACAACAAAAGTCCCAGTCTGCCCAATTTAGATGTCAGTAACTTAATGCATTTGGTACTCATAGTGGACAGCTAGATAATACTTACGATACAGCCACAAATAGCAACATGTAAAGAGAAGAGAAACTTGTTTGCGCTAGGGCTTTGAAGCCTGTCCTGTGATTGTGTGCCTGAGCGGGATTGAACGGCCTGATGAATACGGGACGCCAAGTATCCAGAGCACAGGGAAATAGGATACGCCCAGAACAGCATTTTTCATATCACGAGCTCACTAATCCCGTGGGGTAATGTAGCGAATAATCGATTGTTTGATCTCTGTGTGAAGTTGACATGCTTGACTAAGTACCCATTTAGGTAATTAAAATGTTAGACTAGGTTGGGCGCAAGGTAGAGTATGCCGCTTCGGCTGCCGAATCGGGCACCTCTCAAAACGGGGCCGGCCGCTTCCTTGGTCCTTGGCTCCTATTATCAGTTATCTACCTCCACCTTTGTTAGCTATTTCCTTATTCTATAAGTCATTCTTAATCAAACCACCCATTTCGAGTCTGCCTAGGTAGGATAAGCGGAATGAATTTATCAATGGAAGGTTATGGGCTCTCCTCACGTGGCGCGGCCAACGTCGAATCCATATGGCCGAGAATTAGCAAAGCAGTTGTAGATCGAGAGAAGGAAAGCCCCTGTATTGATATGGGAACTTCAGAGAACTGGATGATTCGGGAAGAAGTTGTCAAAATTTACCAGAAGGCTTTGCAAGATAATCTGGCTCACCGAGTATGGTTTGGAGCTTTAGCTTCGACCTCTCTTACTAGCTGATAACATTGCTAACTGGCGCATAGCATCTATCATATCCGAATGGATTTGCTGGTGATTCGGATCTCCTCGACGCACTGGTAGCTTTCTTCAACAAGTACTTCAAACCGTTCATCCCTGTCCTCAGAGAACATCTTGCTACTGCGCCAGGAGCCGCGTTTTCTCTTGATTCTCTGTTGTACAACATATGTCAACCTGGAGATGGTTTGCTTGTACTGGCTCCTTGTTGGAGTGAGTAATGATACGTAATTATATACTTGATGTTTTGATAAAGCTGATTACGTCTGTGTAGATGGCTTCGACTGGATATTAAATGTGAGGTCTAGTGTACAACCCGTCTTTGTCTCCATGGAGAGTTTTGACGAGGTCTTCACTTCAAAAGTAGTGTCTACATTGGAAAATGTTTTCGGTGAATCTTCCTGTCCAATCAAGGGCTTACTGCTTACCAATCCTCACAATCCTTTTGGTCAATGCTACCCGAAGAGTATCATCGTAGAAATGATCAGATTCTGTGATAGCAAGAGAATTCACTTCATTTCGGATGAACTGTACGCCATGTCTAGCTTCACGAATCCGGAAATACCCGCACTACCTTTCGTGTCGACGCTACAGCTCGACATTCAAGGAATTGGATGTGACCTTTCTCGTATACATACGATTTGGAGCACGAGCAAAGACTTGGGTTCCAGTGGCCTACGAATGGTACGTCTCACGTCTCTTTGGAAGAACAACTAGGTTGACCAGGACTAGGGCTGTTGTGTCACTCAAGGGAACAAGCCATTGGCGACCGGGCTTGCGTTGGCGTCAAACACGCAAATGTCCTCTCTCACAGCCATCGCCACAGCGGGAATTTTGATGTCTCCAGAGCTTCCACGCCTTTTCGCGCTAAATTCACGACGTCTTGCGGAGGCATATGAGCGTATGGCTTCGATGCTGAAGAAGCATGGACTCCATTATATCCCGGCAAATATTGGCCCCTTTGTTTTTGTGAAAATTGTCCCGAATGCGAAGACTTGGGATCATGAGATGGAGGTTGTTCAGGCCTGCAAGGAGGCGGGAGTCTCTATCTCCGCAGGGCGAAGCTACCATGTTCCTGAAAGCGAGAAAGGCTGGGCAAGACTGAACTTCGCCATCCAGCCTGCTGACCTGGATGAGGCGCTTCGTCGGCTCGCTACGGTATTAAATCGTAGCAAAGGACTCTAGAATCGGGATAAATGTGACTACTTGAGATAGAATCTAGTCTCATGTTTCTTGGTAATTCCTCGCGTGGAAAAAGTGATGATTGAACTATCTCCTAAAAAGTAGACTAGTAGTCAAGCAGAGCATTGCCACGCCGACCAACCCAAATGCAATAAAGAAGACGCCACCTTGGTCCAGCAAACTTTGGGAGGTACCTAAGATTATAGGCGAAGCTAAGCCACCCACACTCTCCATCACTGCGAGCCCAGCCAAAGCCGAGTCCTTCACGCCAGCTGCTGTAACTGCGTAACTTTTGATAAAACTAGGTACAGCTAATCCCAGAGAAATGAAGACCACCAAGACATACAACTCACTCGATGTGCTTACCAACGCCAGCCGAGGTAGGACGATGAATTGGCTCGTCATTGAGATGCCTGCATAGAGGAGATCCGAGGCGGGTTGATGAACAACCTCCAGAGGTTCTTCATTGTAATTAGGGGGGTCGTGACCTGCGTTTCCATCCTCGTCTGGCTCCTCGAGCTTCTCCCGTCTTAGTGTACTATAGACCTTTGGCAGCAAGTAGAACACTATGAATAGATAGACCGAGGATGTGCCAGCGGCTATAGAGATGATATAGCCATTCTCCGTGCTAGTGAAGCCAAACTTTAGCGCAGCATGGACCATGATTGCTGGGAAGAGATATGCCTGTGCGCTGTTGTAGAGGAGTATAGCCATGCCTGGAAGCAAGACAGTCGGCTCGCGGTAGAAGTGGAGAATAGGATCAAAGAAGGAAATATGATTAGTTGATGTAGATCTGGGAGAGGCACCGGGGGAATCTCCGTTTCCATCGGTAGGCCTTGGGGTAGCAACTGGGATGAAAACCACCAAGTAAAGTAATGAAAGGCCTAATATTGCAATAGCTAAGATGAAGCTGAAGAAGAAATTCGGTAGTAACGTGACAAGTGTAGGACTCATAGACATCCCAATCATATACAATGCCAACGAGGTTCCCATCAGTCGCGAGAATCGATCTGGCTCGCTTGTCCGGATGTATATGGCTGCAAGAGTGTAGTGTAGTATGTTATCTGTTGCTAATCCATCGAATACTCGACCAACAATGGCAACGCATATGCTACGCCAGAGCACTAGACACGGTTCCTATTAATCACCTCACCTAAGTGGACAAGATGTATCGAGTGACTCGAGTCGCTTACCTCCAAAAGCCAGCACTGCAATACCCAAGCTTCGACATAACAGCCAAAAGCATAGTCCAAGCTTCGGATGTGATTCGGTCCACTGCCGTAAAATACCAACCGCAACGATACCAAATACATTGGCTATCGTAGTGGAAATTGCCACTACTCTGGAGTAACGAGTCTGCTCGTCATCCTTGCAGTGCGCAGGATCCGCGCATACAATGTGGGCGTAAGCAAATACAGTGGTGGCAGATGTTGCAGCAATCGCGAATGCTGCCGTACACGCCAGTGGAAGGACATATCCAATATACTTCTCGGGGATCGCTGCAGACGGTGCGCGTTTCCCAACCGTATCCTTCGGTGCTGTGGAGAAGCTTGAACTGCCTGAATCAAATTGCGTGACTTCAGGGGCGGGGGGGTGGTCTATAAGGAGGCAAGTCGTCTCCAAGTCTGCTGCCGACGCCATTATATTTGAATTGAAAGGTTTTCGATCAAGTGAAAACAGTTGTTGAGCTGATAAAAGGTATTTGGAGGTAGCTAAAGATAGGGTGCTTACAGTGAACGGAGATTGTTAGACCTTCTGTACCTACCTACCTACCTACCTAGGTACCTAGGTAGGTAGGCAGGTAGTGATCGGAAAAATACGTATTTTTGAGAAAAATATAGTATTTTTAAAAGATACGGTTATTATATAATTATACTTATAGTAATTATGTATTTTTCCGGTGTTATTTATATAATATAAAAAATATATTAAATTTTTTATTATAATTAATTTTTTTTTATAAATTTTAATTTTAAAACGCGTTTTAAAATAAATATAAATTATTTTATAATTTTAATTTATTTATAATTTTCGTTTTTATTATTATTATTATTATTATTAT
>MU400135.1:0-11195 GCA_022578945.1 Hypoxylon fuscum
TTAATAAATTAATATAATATAATTATAAAATAATTAAAATATTAAAATATTTTTATTATTTAATAAAATTATTAAAAAAATTAAATTATACTATATTATAATAATTACCGGGGCGATATTATCCTTATAAAAAACGCTTAAATACTTCTTTTATTAAAAAACAATTATACATTTATAAGATTATTACTGTGACCGTCCCACCCTCCCATACTGGGGCGCCAATGTACATATACATGCACGACCAATAGGTACATCGAAAATTTAGTAACACTTCTACCTTACTGCCTTGTCATTGCTAAGGTAGTCGTTTCCATATGAATCTGTATATTATGAGTCTTCGTAGTCATGGGTCTCAGTTGTAGTCATCCAACGACGCCGTCTATACTTCCGTGTGATGTCGTTTGGGTTTTGCTGACAAGGCTTAGCTGGGTACTTAATTGTTTCCATCCCATTATTTACACAATGACATAAAATCAAGTAAATCAATCGTATATGGGTTTGAATCAGTCACTATAGCATTCGTTCTTAATAGACATCCATTCGTTGCAAAGAATTGGTACTGTTCAATAAACTTACCTATCACCTACATGTAGTAGTATGTATTATTCATTACCAACGAGCCCCCCATGTTCATTCTTTCGGCCAAATCAAACATACCTGCCTCTAAGGTGTACCATGCCCTCGGATATCTTAACTGCCGGTTTATCGTCCGAAGAAGCACGCGACTGCCTCCCACGTCGTTTGCAACGACTTCGACTGCGTAGATATTGATAGTAACTCAGATGTCCTGCATGTTACGTTAAATTTATTAAATGGACCCAACCATCCCCACCATATCTGCAAAAAGAATGCAAGGGCGTTATACATAAGTAGGGTTCCATGGATGTTATGGTGATATCGATGGGAGGGGAGTCCCAGTAGCCGACGAGTGTTAAAGCCTAGCAGCGTTGCTACCCTGATATTATATTGAGTCTTGCATGTGAACCCGCCGAGTTAAGGTGAAGACGAGGATAGAGGACTGCAGCAGCCCCTGAACGGCGGACCCAGGAAAGGCTTAAAGCAGTCGAAGTGGGAATAGTCAGTGGGGAACCATGTACATAGTAAGTCGGAAGGCTCCGCTGATGAAGGATTATCATGGCATCTTACATACAGTAGCCCAAACCAAAGCGGGCCATAGGCGAGTTTGTCCACCTTGTACAACAGCGCAGGTGTTATTCAGGTGAAGATTCCCATCCACTCGGTTCAAGGGAGGCTCTGAGCATTGGGTCTTGAGTCTCAAGAGCCGAATTCTGAAAAGCTGGCAGGGATCCTCTCTTTTACTTAGCCCAATGAGAGCTTACTTATCTCTACATAGTAAGAACAAATTAACGTTGAGCCTCAGTGGATGCACAGCAAGAAGCGATGTCGTCATCATAGAACTCGACAAGAGCGTCGTGGTAATGGAATAGAAATTTGAAGGTCGGGTAGCACCTAACAGCGAGCCGATGGCTTTTCGGGACGTACCGAAGGGGCGAGAAAGCTTGGTGCATGCGCGTACGTTTATCTATCCCCAGCGTAATTCGTGTGTTTGTGGCACGGCACGTTCATGTGTCAATACCAATAGTATTCGAATACTTGCAACGGCCTAGGTAGCTCTAATAAATACCTGATCTAACCCTTAGACATAGGTACTCAGTAGCGACACCGAGGAGGCCATACGGTGGCTGAATGACCATGGTCAATATATAGTAGGTCATTTTCTTAAGTCTGCCTCGTTGAGAGCCTCATCGCCTAGATACATACATGTAAGATACCTAAGTAAGTCGGGTCCGACAGCGTTTTCATCTCAGCTGCCCAGATGGAAGCCCCTGATGCCAAGAGGTACCTACATATTAAGTTATCACGTCAATGGCACGATCAATACTATGGAGAACATGCATTCATAGTACATGCACGATAGCTGCGTGTCGGGGATGAAAACCCCGACTAGGCTGCTAGCTGCTACATATGTAGGTTACCTGTAACCCGTCAATCACATGGCACCCATAGTACTTTGCTTAGGGTTTTCTCCAGAAATGAGTGTCATCTAGAATCCCCACTAGGAGTCTTCCTCTTTGCTCTTTCAAGCTTAAAGGATCTTTGTAAAACCACGACGAGGTTGAAGATACATCGCCATGACGTAGATGGAATCCCGTCTACTATTAATGGCATAGTATCCGCTATTATTCGACCGATCTACATTGCTATCAATCGTTGATGCATGTCTCATATCTCTCTTATGTTTGGGCAGTTCTTGGATTGTCTGGCAGGGATGAGCTAAAAGTATCGAGACTCTGGCAGGCAATCAGTCAGCAGCGAACCCTCCCCTGATGACAGAGCTACAGGCTCTGATTCGTCCCGACTTCACAGGATCAGTGGAGATGCATTTGCCGATGGTGGGTTGACTCAGATCCATCGTTGGACCCTACCGCCCTATCTTGCCAGCTTGTCGAAAATACCCCCCTCCTCCCCTTACCGTAGGCATACTATGTACAATGGAACTCTCATTTCCCAGCCTACCGGAAATCGGCTCGGCATCAAAATCAGCAATCGCATCTCAATTGCTCACATAGCTTATTTCCCCGGTCTCAACCCCGGGGTGACCATATCGGAAACGATTGATTATCTCCGAACACGTTTGTCTATTGGTCATGCTACGAAATGAGTACGGCCGAGGTAAAGTCGTTCATCCCGCTCGTTACCCCAACCCGAAGAAACGGGTGGGTTACTAAGGAAGTCTACGAGCGTACACATGAAGTAGGTGACACTGTGACCCGAAGATCGCTATCGTGGACTTGAGCGATTTCGACTACCCACATAGGCAGATACGTGCGTGGTACCTAGCTCTGCATAGCACCGCCTCACCGGCTGAATATAGCCCGGGTACCTACCTAGGTGCTTGACGCCATTTGGTCATATCGAGCGAAGCCCCTCCCAAGCCTCTAACAATTAGAATTAGAATTGGAATACGGATTTCCGTACTCAAGCCAGGGCATTTTATTCGTCCTAGGTGAACCGGCCAGATAGTCCTTCAATTGTGATAGTGATGGTAACATGGGTCGTTCAAGACACTGGATTCGCAAGAAGGCGTCGCTCAACTGTGGGTGCTACTTACCATAGTAGCATGGTAAGAGGTAGGCAAGGTAGGGGAGCGCTAACGTGTCCGCCAGTGGAATGTATGGAATGCCCCTGTCAATGTCGAACTGCTTGGGTTGATACCAGAACACACCGTAAGCACTGGAACCAATCAAGGCCCTGACAGGCGGTGACGCTAGACTTCGATAGCCAACGTGGGTTATGGAGTGTATGGATTACAGGTACCCTGAAAGTTCTACATGTACGCAAGCCGGGGTTATTGGCTACTCGACCCTGGGAGTTTTCCGCTATGCCCCGGGCAATCAATGATACCTTATGTACTTTGCGTGTAAGCTACCTACCTAACCATTGATAGACGGGCTGCAAACTACAGCGAACTCGGGTTACCGTACCGTGCCGTCTCAACTGATGTCGTCTAGCCTTTCCGTTCCGTGGGGTGAAATTTCCAATCTCATCTCCTATGTCGTCTCCTTTTCTCTCCTTCCCCTACCTGTAGTTTACATTATGCGTTGCTGTGCCCGTCAACGTCGTTGCGCAACCTTGACTTAAATCACTGCGAGGGCTGCGCTGCGAGACATCTACCTTGTCGGTTCTATCTGCTCCACCCATTCCTCCATTCCAAGCACTAAGTTGAGAGTCCCTCGCGCTCCCATCAGCCTCGACAGACAGAAGGATTCGAGGGTGCAAGGTCGACGTCGACGATATATCTCAATTACCTACCCAACCTACTAGCCAGCCACTATGGCGGACGAAGTCGAGCGGCTTGCGATCGCACCTTTTAGGGAGATTGTTGAAAAGGGCAACGTAGCGATTGGAAATGCGCCCAATGCCGACCAAGATACGTCACCGCTTATGCTTAAGGCAGCGCAGAACCTAGTGAAGGAGGGCGAACGGGCACTGAAGCGGATCGAACCGCTCTGCACTAAGAATTTCGAGGAGTATGGTGTGAATTTTGTTGATGCGATCAAGGAGAACGGTAAGGCTACCCCCCAAGCGTTTCCCCATATTCTTAACGGGCAACCAAGAGCTGTAAGTTGACGATCCCTTGCCGCACTAGACGAAATCGCGCAGTACCGATCCGAACTAGAGGACTTATTGTGGGATTTCGATGAATTTGTCGAGGCCGACGACTTCGATTCTAGCAAGTTTGACGAGTTGCAGAAGGCGTCGAGGAAGGCTGCGCCGAAGGTCGTGGATATCCTTAAACGGATGAAGCTAGTTGCTCCTGACCCAACGACGTCGGTGCGCTCTTCGTCTTCCAGGACAGCGTCAAGTGCGCCCGATCATATTATATATCATCATCATGATCAAATTCCAACAAGTATTGTCATCGACCCTCCGGCATCTACTGCGGCAGAGAGGCTGATGGCAGAGACAGAGCTGCAACTAAGCAGCATGATGGGGGCAGTGGCCGGCCCTGACGAAGGTCTAGAGGCGAACCGACCCCCGCGATCTATAAGCGACCTCGATCGAAGCAACTCGCATCGCTCTGAAGTTTCCGATGCGACCTCGGAACATCCGCCAAGACCACCCTCTGCTGACCCATGGCAAGTCGGCACGGCCCCGCCTGTCAGTCCCGTGGAACACCCCGGAGAGGGAGACAGATGGGAGCGTCGCCCTCCGGTCCCGAGTGACTCTCCAACCATCCCCCAAACACAACCGGTTAGTCCTTACGGTAGTCTAACCAACCCGTTGCGGATTCGCAGCAGATCTGACGAGCCTTTCAATCCGACCCCGAGAGACGACGATGACCGGCGAATGCGTGCGGCCTCACGAAGCCTCGGGACGGCTAGTGATGGGTCTCGGTCTCCTGGAAAGAGTAATCGTTGGACTAACTCGACGCAGGGCTCATTTCCGAGATCACATAGCGGCTTTAACTCTGCTAGTCGGTCTCCTGCTAACGAGAACAACGGATGGCCGGGGCAATTGTTGCATGATAATCGGTCCCCCTCAGATACATCTTCTATACTTGGCCGCACGCCATCCATACCTGAGAACAGTGCTGTCGGTAGCCAGGGTCCTAAAACTAGCCTGCCACCTATTCCTAGTTTCCCACCGAGACAGACCTCGTTGGCGAAACAAAGCGGTGGTCGTCGTTCAAGTCGCCATCCGTCGACCGAATCGATCAACAGTTCTGTTTTTGACATCGTCGAATGTATGAGCCCTACGAGTGCTGTCGCCTCTTCGACCCATAGGAACTCGGTCTTATCCACTGAACCTCTTAGTCCGGGACATCAGCCACCAGAGTATATTGGACACCCACCTGTTTATCAAGTAACGAGCCCTAGCGTATCCTCCGACGTGGGAACAATTACGAACCATTCCTCTTCAACTCTTACGGTCCGCCCTGGCGCAGGGTTGGGTCAACTACCGAGAGGCATGGATGAAGGTTTGATTCCCGTTGACATGGAAAATCCAATGCCGGGCGAGCAGCCGATACCCCCAAGGGAACCCGATTGTACTATAGGACATTCTAGTTCTTTCTATAAGCTGAAAGGCTTCTGTAAGGGAGCTGAAGAGGTCATGCAGGGCCGGCTCGGTTTTAAGAAAATTAAACGACCTGTTGGTGTAAGTGACTATTCTGTCTTCCACAAGTCATCCTAAGCGACGTATTAATAGCAGGAGCAGGGTTTCTCTATGGCAGTGGTAGCAAAATGCAACCACTGTTTATTCGAGATCGACTTCAAGTCAGTGGAACAGGACCTGAACAATGACTGTGAGATCCCCTTCTCCTACTTTTACATGTCCCTTGCATCTTACGTGTTGTCTAGCTTCTGGTAGCTTCACTTCCAACTCAATTGGTTTCCGGCTGCGCATTTTGCAAAAGAGTCATTTGCAAATTCGACATATCGAAGAACAGCTTTACGGATGTCTATTCTGCATCCAGCAAGGGCATACTATCGAGGAGAGTGATGCAACAGTCTTCTTCAACCAGAGCCAATTGTTCGCTCACATGGCGCGACATCCTCGCCCACTCCCCGTCATCCCCGGCCTTACCGTAATAGAAGCACCCGAGTTACCACCGTCTTTTAAGGACAATTTCGATCTTCACTTTCCACATTCGCCGATGCAATCCGTCATGACTGGGCTTTCGCGGGAGCTCTCTAGGCTACCGTCGGCTATTGCATCAGAAACCAGGAAAATACAAAATGGGGTCATGCGGTCACCACCTGGCCGTGAACCAGTCTTACACTTCGCTATAGGAGCAAGAGTTATCGGCATCGAATTCCCTGCCAAGTACGATGGCAAATGGGGTATCGGGTGGCATGATGGGGTACGCGCTGCTTTTGAAGTCGAATCTGTCCAAATCGACGCACCGCCGAAGAACGAAGTCAAAATGCAGGGCACAAGCAACGTCCAGGCGGTAGCAAGATGGAAATGGAGCCAGAAAGGTGATGAGAGGTGGCTCAAATTTGACAAGGGGGATACTATTAAGAATATCGGCTGTAAGTTCCGTTATCCGCTTATTTCTCTTATGGTGAAGGGTGGATAGACCCATCTCCCAGCAGACTATACAATCATTGGAGAATGAAGGCTTACATGATACGTTATAGGGGCATATACGGATCACTGGTGTTGGTCCGGCACTACGTCGAAGGGTTGGGGAATCTTCCCACAGTCCCACCTCGATCCCGACTCGATTAGAAAAGTCCAACCAGGCGACAACGCTAGCGTCTCCAGCTGGGAGAAGAAGAGTCCACTACGATTCCAGTTATCCCTTCGGAAGAATCCGGAACGCAAGATGGGATCACTTACTTCTCTTACTTCTAGCGAAACTCCTCCTGTCCCTAGCAGGGCTGGTGTCTATTAGTGATAGTAGATGCATCGCCCTGCATACATAAACTATTCAGTCACCCATTAGACAACTCCTACGCGAATCTTTCTCGTGCTCATTCACCTGAAATCAAATCCTGAGCACACAAATACCACACTGAAACCGGAAAGCAAACGCTATACCTTGAAAATAATAGACTTCTACGATACCGCACATACCTCAACTTTTGTTGTATCTGGAAATGTAAGGTTGGATTTATGGTTGAACTTACGATGTTATGGACTGGCACGGTATAAATTACTTGGCATATACCCCTTTCGCTCTTGGTTGCCTTGTACGGTTTAGGAGGGAATCTGGAGGCCAGCAGGCGGGCGTTATTTGCTTTAGAAACGTACGGAAATTCATATGAATTATGAATATTAGGATCAATCAGACCTTATCGAACAGTGAATAAGCGCAGTACCTTTTCCTAATGCTGTCCGTGACAAAGTAGACTAGACTGTGCAGACTTGACCTTACAAATAAGAAACGTCAATATATCTTCATGTAAGTCATATCCTGCCATCAGGAACAGAGACTCCGTTAAGTTCACGGGGTAGTATCTTCTATTGAAGTAACTAAAGAGTGATAAATATTTGATGAGTACGTAACTACCACCTACAGTTTCAAGTTATTGGTAAATCGTCATCTTCAGCCATGTGTACCTAGGTAGACAGGTAGGCTATTCGAACTCATGTTAAGCTTCTGTCACATGCTCTAAATCATCTATATGTACCTACGTAGAAGAGAATAATTATCGTCTCTTATTTAGCGGCATTAAGTCTTTTTGTTATTCATAGTTCTTGCTAATGACGTCATGATCCTATTATCATACTGCTTCTACCCTACGAGACGTATGACGAGGAATTTTGTCTTCTATAGCATTGCATAGGTGTAATTCTGAAACTTCTTGTACATGGTCTAGTTGATAACCAATGCTCTTACCCTCATGGCTAAGTGACTTCTAACTAACCGTCAATTCTTACCTGTATCTACCTATCTATACTCGGTCTCCAGGTGGCATAGGCCTTTACTAGCCATGAGTTGGATGGACTCGTGGTCGCGGCCTGGTAAGTCGCAAGCGACGCCGGCGCCATACTACCTTCTGCCCGGCGGCGATTCGACACCGTACTGCCGCTCCTGTGGCCGGGTCATTAGTTCGCGGCGGTTAAACACGATAGGAGCAGATGAGAATTCTTCGCAGAAGTCGAGTTACTGCTCCCAGCGCTGCCGGAACAATAAACCCCGTAGACCAGCCCGCGACATCGAGACTATGTTCGTGCGAATGCTCTCCAGAGAGGACGAGCCACTGCAGGATGGGAAATCTGGTAGGCTGTCTAAAAAGGACAGGAAAAAGGCAACCAAAGGCGATCCGCGCGTTATAGTTACCTGCGACGAGGTAGAAAGGATCGTATTCAGCGATCACAATGACCCAGAGAAGGTGTTTGGGCACAAGAAGAACCGCGTCTCTGGGGCTCCTCTGGCGGCGGCTTCTGGGGAGGAGGGCGCGCACGCCCGAGACGCAGAAGTACCCGAGGATAGAGATGGTGTAGTAGATCTGAACGAAAGCGGCGAAATATCATGCGCTGACGGCGACGTCCTGGCACGTATGGCAGTGCGCAGTGGTACGCGCATACGGCCGCCGCAGACAGTGTCGCAGGTGAATGGCAGCGTGGGCGGGGAAAAGGGACGGGCAGAGCGAGTAGAGGAGACCGAGGAGATGGCGCGCCGGAGACTCGAGGGTCAGAGAAAAGCGCAGCAGCGCGAAACAGTCCGGAGCGCAGCGCGACGGGGTGTCGTCTTTGGGTTTGCTGTCGAAGTTGGCGGTGAGACCACGATGCGGAAGTGCGAAGCTGTCATGCAGGGCAAAGTCGTCGAACCCAGTTTTGCGAAGGGCGATTGGGGAATTAGGTGGAGGGAATGAGCATAATAACAAAAATGTCGGTGATACCTAGCGCCACGACAACGGCTGCAGGTTGGTCGTGTTCACTGCTCCATACATAATTCGGATCCGCCGTCTATAGTATACGACACGCATCTTGGCCCATGGGGTTGGAGGAGAGAAATACCGTCACCTTGTTAACATATTGTCGACCGCCTTGCTCCTTGCTTCGATGCATGCATGGCTATACCGCCACGATAAAGCTGTCTAAACAACTTCGCACACTGTATGAAGTATAGATTCATCGTCCGAATTTCCCTGCTCAGTTCTCGCCTTAAAATACCACTATAACCTTACGAGCCTTATGCCCTAATATCCACCCTGCTACCCCAAAGGAACCCTACAAACACTAGCATGTGTAATTGGGATCGACCTGATATACCGCATAACAGATAGCAAGCCGTGTAATGCGAGACCGCGAGACCGCTACTTGACTACATACTGGTAAGATGGACCTAAGTGTTATGCAGAAGTCTCACTAGAATACGAAAACATTTACATAAAGGTAGATAGGTACCTGATTATGGTCCCATCAATTGAAATTAGAATGTGTGAGCCAGACCAACATAGCACAGCTTCTTACCTCTAAATATGAAAGAATATCTAGGATCTCAAATAAGCAATCGATTTATGTTATAGTCGCTAGGTAATATCTATGAGGACCACGCAGCCACGACAGAGTTATTAATACATAAGTGCCTACGTAATATTATGTATTGATACTATGTAGAAGTGCCAACCTCGTCGGTCAACACGTGGCTTGCGCCATGGTTCCCTGGCCTTGTTAAGTCCAAGCACGGACGACAAAAATGCCACGTGTGATGCCTGCAGTTGGTGTGATCAGCCGCAGGAATCCTTCATGTTCTGAATTAATATCTCACGGATGGAAATAAAACCTCCGCTAGGGGCACAAATGGTTGGAAAAGAAAAGGATTCTGAAGGGAAGAACCCGAGAACATGGGTTGGCATTGACAATTCTAGAAGGATGGAAGTTTTCCAACAACAATGCCATGCGACAGGGCTGTCCGAAAACCTGGTACCGTAGGATACCCCTTACCGGAAAGCTGCTTCCATCCCACGGGTTCTCAACGGATGAAACGTGGTTTGATGTGCAAGACATTTATTGTCCGCTGTCCTGTTAAGCTGGCGAGAGCCTCCCTTCCATTCGCATATATCTCCATTGTTCAGCCCCTGGCAGGATGCTCATACATAGCACAGCGGTAGCTTATGCACAGAATCCGCACGCAATCATGGGAAGAGGCGGGACTGGAAATGGCATCGGCTCTTGATTAGGTAGGGAAGACACCTAGCCAATGGTGGCTGAAGGAATATGTGTTGGTGTGAGCCCTTCAATGCCAGAATGCATCTAATATTCCCGCAGGTACATGTAGGCTATTGCGAAAACGCCTGGAACAATAGGTGGCACTGTGCTGCTTAATTGGTGTTATACATATGCGTCACATGTGAATACTCTAGAATTAATGACTCACGAGGAGATTCTCGAGTGCGTGTTTGTCGAACTGACTGCTCATATTAATATATCTAAGACCAATAGTTCTCCATATAGAGAGAAACGAGACTCGATCGAGGGGCATAAAGAGAATATTTTGGGATCTGTCAGGAAACACAAAGAGAATTCCGATATGTCATCTCAGCCACGCGAGTGGGCAAAGCAGTACCGATACTTTCGTGTCTTGCCTCGGATACGTACATACATGTAGTAAAGTACAAGCTCTTCCGCCGTGCATCAAACACGTGGGCGTACGTATGACGGTATGTTGTGTCATCTATAAGAACGAGAAACCAGTCGGAGGGAAACCCTAATCGTCTTTCTAGCATTTAGATCGAATATATCAGCTGGTTAGCCTGAGTAAGTATTATTAGAGTTACCTAGGTAGATTTAGTCAACCGTAGCCCGAGATGCGTGTGATTGGATATGATGACAAGGTCGCCTCGAATGTGATTTAGAGAAATAAATCCAGCGCAGAGGCAGAGAGGCTAGGGGGCTATTAGGCAATCTAAAACCCCACCTTCGACGAGTCTCGATCAATCATAAGCATACTTTGGTTCACCCGCGATATTGCTTGATGCCAGCGACAAGGTGCAATTCGCAAGAGGTCGTCGAGAGGTCCTGGATCCTAGAGAGAAAGAAGAAGTCTGAAGGTGAAGGACAGGGCCTCTGGCTTATATCATAAATACACTTACATGGCTAGGTACCTAGTAAGAGCATTTAGGGTGTGCCCGATAGCCCTCCAGTGGCCACTGGACCCACTCTAATTCGTACCGACCAGGGGTGGTGACAGGGGTGTATCCACCAAACCATTC
>MU400137.1:0-11155 GCA_022578945.1 Hypoxylon fuscum
GACATTTTAGTACTAAAAATAAAATACTTGATTTGATTGGACCAGTTCAGATAATTAAGTGGAACTGATTTGATTTGAATTGACGAAGGCGCTGACTATTATAATACTAAAAAAAGTGGATGCCCATTTTGAACGAGTTGGGATATTATTTTTGAAGGATGTAGTGCGACTTCGTTTGCCACAATCAGAGCTATACAAGCAATATAAGGATGGTGGAATTGTTTATTTGGATAAGGAGGGAACGCCTTTGAAATATGTAGATTTTCCGGATGTTGATGAGCCATTAATGGCTTCACAAAGCAGAAAGAAAGAGGATTCGCTTGAGATAGATGCTCGGAATTATCGGCCCATCTGAACGCAACCCTTATATGGACTGAAAACTATCTACATTCATCATTAATACCTAGGTACCCTGGTGAGGTACCTCAGTTTCAAGGCTGCTAGATATATATCGATGTTTGATGTTCATTAGGATACAACTTTACGCGACCAAAGAATGCTATTTCGCTTTGTGACGATTGTCACGAGTTTTGAAGAGTTGACTGAAAACCTTTCTCTTAAAAACCATTGTTCATTCTAATTCCGCGACCAGTCTCGTCGGGGTCTCAAGTTTTGAGGCGGCGCTACTTTCGACCGTTCGTTTTGCGGGATGCTCTGAAGATCTACCTGTGTTGCGACGCCATATTCAACCAACGCAGCAGCAACATCTCGAAATCCATTCACCATAGCCTCTTGCATAGGCGTTGTGCCATCTGCGTACATCACTCCTTCTAGCGTGACTCCCTGCGAGGCGAAAAGCTTGACAGCCGCTGCGTTTCCGGTATGACAAAACATCCTCATCACGTCGCATGCGGGGCCTGGATACTTGTAACTATATTCTTTAAGGTTTATTACCGTCTCATTGATCAAGAACTCAATGATTGCGTCGTGTCCTAGGTTACTTGCCTTGATGAATACATCCGACCATTGCTGAGGCGGAAATTGCAACTTAGCTTTCAGAAGCATGCGGATCATTTCAGTATCGTTGCGCTCGATGGCTGACATTATAGGCAGTGTGCCGGTGCCAGTCCTAGATAGTATACGAAAGGTGTTTTCCATGTCCACGACGGAGAAAGCCGGATCTCCCCAGGGGCTTGTGCCCATCTCGAGGAGAAGCCGGACGAGATCCCGATTTCCGCTTTTAATAGCGAGGGATATAGGCGCGAGACTGATTTGGGAACTTTGCCAGAAGCGGGTTGAATTGATGTCGACACCTGGGAAGTAGTGGATGAGCCTTCGCACCAACGCTAGATCGCCGTTGTAACAGGCGTAACGGAGGCCGTCATGGGCGACATAGTTTAAGCGAATATCGCCGACTCTATCTAAAAGAAGGCTTGTCGTTTTAGTATGTTGTAACTCAATCGATTTGATGACGCATATCTCAAAGCGCCGGTCATCAACAACATAGCCGTACGTAGGGTCAAGGATTATCTCAGCTATGCTGTAGTCATCATCCTCGATGTCAACAGCGGTTTCCAAGGCTTGGTGGCGCTTGTCATTGACATCTACACTCTTGTGGAGGATTTTGCGGACAACATCGTGACGTCGCGCTCGAATAGCAACATGGAGGAGCGTACCAAAAACTTCGTCTTCTGCAGCAAGACTTTCGGGGTTGCTAATGTCTAGAAAGCGTAGAGCCGCAAGATCCATGCCAAGGATGATTTGCGCTATTGTAACGAGAAACTCGGCTGGCTGAGAAGTGATTGGTGAGGTTGCAGGGAAAAGCCATGGTAGCATGCCGTGATGTCGCCCTTGTTTCCAATTGCCGTCTCTGGGTCTTAGTGCTTGGCAAAGACTGTGTAGAAATTGGTAGCGTTCAGAGTCAGAAAGAAGTTGACCATCTCGCCGTCCGAGTTCATCGACTAGGTGATTTAGCAAATTAGAGATGTTCTCATTCCACTGTCCTTCGATTCCTGGCTGAGCTAGCATGTACCGCGCCTCGAACCAACTAGAGTCTTTCCATGTCCAGGAGCTGCCATGATGCCAGTGCAGTTTGCACACTCTGCACCACTTAGGGAAATGCCAGATATCTGGATCCAGTAGCCGTCTGCTCGTGATATCCCACATGACCTCTATATTGAACAGTCCTGAATATGTGTCAAATGTGACTCATAAGTCAGTTTCGGAATGAAGTCTTACTATTGACGAGACGCAAGTGGAGAACCTCATGCAGCCTCACACCAGAGATTATCTTCGTCTTCTTAGGAGACCATGGGTCATCGACAACCCGATATAATCCAATGACATCCTGGATTATTGGCCGAAATAGCTCTAGCGGAAGATCCAGGAGACCCGGCATGGTTTCGGCCTGTAAAGAAGGAATTCTAGGGTGTGTAGGTTTTCAAATTATAAGGGATAGAGGTTTAGAAAGTAGAGAGGGGGCAGTCATAGGTATTAATAATGGTTTCGTGCAGTGAAGTGTAAAGTTATATAAGCTGAGCTCAGCCTTTAAGATTCTTAATTTGTTCCACTGATTGGTCGGCTAATTTTGGGAGTAAGCAAACTGGGGTATGCTATGCGGTATACTCCGTACGGCAGCTGGTCGGTCGTCAGCTGAACTCTCACGACTGAGAACTTAAAGTCCATCCCGGATTACGATAGGCTAAATATACCAGGGGAATATCTCAATAGCTAAAAAGAGAAAGAAAACGAAAGACTTCACCAAATCGGAAGTGCCCTTGTTATCAAGTTTTAGGTCTTTGCCTCAATTTGGGCTTACCCTTCTCGACTCATCCCACCATAAAAATGCTTGTATGTTAGTAATTTCCGAGAAGCGAGGCTTGAACAAGAGAAGGTCATTGCGAGAGACAAAGAGGAGAATTACCTAAAAATTATACAAGTGGGGTCCCGTAACCGATTTTAGTTTAAGATGAAGCTATAAGAGGTCTAGCTACCTAGGTAACACTGAAATATTGTGACTGGTAACAATTTACCTAAGCTATTGGATCGATACATCTCTCCTTGTATATATATAGTTTAATGTCGTCGCTACGATAGTACTAACCACAGGAAGTGCTAACTTGGACGGCCAAAAGTTAATAGCTAGAAACCAGCGGTATATCACCCCCGACACTAAAAGCATAACACGCCTAGTATTGCTCTATCTAAGTCTAACCAGATAAATCTAACAAACAAGAAACAAGAAAATAACAGTCTATGCCACAGCCAAACACTCTCATACAGTTGCGCCCCCCTTAATATAAATCGGTCGCTTTCTAGATAGCCCCGAGACGTATAGTGTACTTATCCAGTAGTCAAAGATTAACTCAGGTGGATGCCAATCCAGTTGTCACTAGATTGACCCGCGGAGCTGTCTGCCTTTCTCCAATCAGATCCACTTGGCTGTCTACCTCCGATTAAAGGATCTTTGTTGTAATCACCGAGCATGTGCCCGATAGGTTTTCCGGCAGATGAGTCGCCGAGGAGGTTCCAGTCGTTATCAGATGTTGAGCCAGTAACTGAGCCCTCCACCTTAGAATCGGTTTGTTTAGCCTTAAAAAAGTCTAGTAATGCTTTTGCGTCGTCATTTTCGACATGACCCACTATGATCGACTTTAGGTTATTGTTGTTGGCGTAGTTCTTGTATTCGTTAAAGATCATGTCGGACATCTTGATACGCTGATTCAATGGAAGCTCAGGGTAATACAATTTGTCGTTAGTTTTAGTTTTGTCGGGGAAGTTTCTGAAAGTCCTAGTAACAACCATAGAGCCATCGTTAGGTAAGACATCTAAGTAATAATCAGTATTAATCTCAAATAGAATGAAACACATTGAATACCAAAGTGACGTGTGTCAACTTTGGTGTACTGGAAATAGGGGTACTCACAAGCTTCGAAAACGGTTGGCCTTGGCTCCAATAGAGGAATTGTTTGCCCGTCATCGAGATCCATATCATATGAATGTTCCTTATCCTGGCTCCATATCTGGACTTTCTTGGATTCCGCGTTTGCAATGTCAATGTTGAACTTTTCCTTGAACCAGGTTTTGGCGTCGTTGCTCAAGTCCGGGACGGACCCATCACCGGCTTCTTTAACGTAATTCTTAGAGGTTAAATCTCCACTATAGTCGTAATTCGATCTGTCGTCCTTGGTACCGATGCTCTTCCAGACCTTCTCGCCGTTGGCCGGCTTGAGGTTACCGCTGTACTTGGCCCCACTGTTTGCTGTACCCGAACCGGATGGAGTTTGGTCGCCAATATGAGCACCGCTGTTAGAGCCGCTACCGGTTTGAGGGGTATCGTCACCGATGTGAGGTCCAGAGCCGCTGTTGCTGCCGCCAGGGGTCTCAGGAGTTTCGCCTCCTATATGAGGACCAGTAACTGGCTCCGGGGTTTTAGGGGGAGTGCCGATTTTAGGTATCACTGGCTCGATGACCGGCGTACGAGCTTCGATGCCAGATAGTATAGATACCTCGCTGAGCTCTCTTCGATCTCTAATGGTTGGTCTAGCTAGGCCGAAGGCCAGCAGACCAAACAGTAGTCCGGCCTTGACCTTTTTGTCGACTTCGAACCGCATCTTGAGGCTTTTATATGCTCACGATGCTAGGTCTGTCTCTATGTTTGATGGTTGGTTTTTATACAATTGGAAAGGGAGAACAACAAAAGATGCTATATTAACAGGTTAAAAGGGCAGAGATAAGATGATGGTCCGCAACCAGTTTGAGTTGTCTGAATCAAATCGAGTATTGGAAATGAGAAGGATGCTTTATAGAAATCAACATGTCAGTAATATGCCATATGATTCAGTCGGACTCGCTAATGAACTGCCTAAGAATAGCAATGATGCTATTTTCATCATGTTCTTTTCCATCCTAGACCACCAAGTGAGCTGAGGTAATGCTAGTGGTTTTGATAGAAGAAGTCTTCGAACAAATTATAATGCATCTCCTCGGCTGTGACGAGGGTTCACAAAAAGCCCCCCTAATAGTAGGCATGGGTAAAAAGTAATCAAGCCTTTGTTTAGTAGTATAAATCATACCCTAGCCCAGTTAAAATCAGCTATCGCTTATGCCCGCTACCAGTGTTATTTTGCTAAGTCTTTTGGTAGCAAATGAGATAGCTAGCCTCGTAAATAGTGAGGGCTGCTTATAACATGATTGGTCTGTGTCGTATTATGGAATGCTTCAACGTCCTATAATACCTTCCATTCTAATAAGATAGTCAGATCAAGTGCCTGCGAGAGGGCGATTTGATAATTCCGGGGTCTTGGCGCTTGACTATGTGAGGCCATCATCTTAGAAGAGATGCACGATCTGAGTCTTGTCATACCACCAAATCTAGTATAGTCTATATAAGGAACCCACGGTTTTGACTTAATTTAGATGTTGTGTGGGGTTCACTATACTCGCGTGTCTGCTCACCTCAGAAAAATAGTAGAATACCCCTGAATAAATGCTTACACATGAACCCCCTGTACCCCTGAATGTCAGCGGTCTTGGCAACCCGATAGATTATTACCTGTCAGCCGCAACCTTGCGGCGACTAGCGAAGCAGCAGTCCTAGGAGCCGCAACTAGCAGGCTCATGTGAATACCTCCTTCTTGAATTACAGCCTTCTCGCGTATATAAACCTCGTGGATCTTAAGCTACTATAGACTTTTCATCCCTTCATCATCCCTTCATCATCTCGCAGCTTCATCAACTTTAAACACCTTCTTACATAAAGTTCTTCTTATCCTTTCATTTTAATTAACACTATAATCTCCTTTATCCTCATTGTATATCCTAAGCAATCAAGATGTCCGCACTTGTCAACGGCATCGGGCTGGTTTTCGCCGCCCTCTCTGTTAAGCCCTTGCTTGATAGCCTGATCCCCCCTCCACCGGCTGAAAAAATGACCAACATCAAGGTATTGGTCGGCTCAAGTGGTCAGTCTGGAGGTGCCGAGCCCTCTATTCATCTTTGTAAGTCATCCGAAAGAAATTTATCCTTTACCCATTCCCGACCTATCTCCCAAGTGGCACCTGGGTCTAAATCAATACTAACATGAAGTTTTCTTGAAGTTGATTTCGTTGGCAAGACTGTTGGGTTCCACCAGTCTAACGGGAATAAGATCGATCTCGGAACGGGTCATGACATCCAGATTGAACATAAGGGAAGTGGCTCTGCCCAGACTGAGTATATCTCTGTCATCCAGGGCGGTAACGACGGTCTCTGCATTTCTGCTATCACGGTGACAACACCGGATGGTGTCTCATACGCATACTATGGAGATGCAGGTTGGATGTGGTAAGTCAACCTTGGGATCTATACATTATCGAAGTCGGCGCAGTGACTAATACTTCGCAGCGGTGCACACTGGTACTACGGCAACACTACTGTATCCGCTAGCGGCGACGGAGGTATCTACCAGCCTAGGTGTATTTGGGTCGACGGAGATGGTACCAGTGGTATTACCACCAAGGCTTATGGTATCCACTTGCCGTCTTTCATCGCAAACGATCTTCGCGTTGGCTACTACAACGACCACAACGACGCCATGTGCAACGCAAAACCACGATTCAACAAGTACGACGACCTCAGCATTCAAGACTCGATCCCATACTTCAACAAGCAAATGTTCGACCTCAGTACTCTCATGGACTATTCCAAGGATGACACGCTCAACAGCCAATACTACTCTACTGAGCCCACGGAATGGAACCTGTTCATCGGCGGATTCTTCAAGGACAAGCGCGAGGTTGCTGAGGCGGAGAGACTCCAGAAGATGAGGCGAGACGCCGCGCCTGCCATTGCGGATAAACCGAAGAGGGCCAACCAGGGCAGTAAGTTCAAGGGCAAGCTCGTCGTCAGCCAGCAGTCGGCACACAGCGCCAAAGAGCTATGCGAGAGTAAGACCTCGGTTGGCCCTGACTTCGTGAGCACCGCGGAGGGAGTCTTCTGCGACATGAGCGAGCACAAGACGTGGCCGTTGTGTACCAAGGCTGCCCAAAACAACTGCTTCGACCAAGTGAAGAAACAGTTGAAGGCGACCAAGCGCAACGCGCCTCGGGACGAAAACGGACAGATTCTGCCTAACAAGGAGTATGACAATGTAGAGCATTGGTAAATCAAGTTATCTACCAAGGGAAGCGGTTGAGCATAGATAGTAGGGGCCTCAGGGGTACAGGGGAAGAAGGGAATAGAGTTGGCTTTTAGATGGCGTTGACATGGTGCTGGAATTTTTAGATTTTTCTTCTTCTTATGCTTCAATATGCTTACTTAAATCTACGGAATGTTTATTATGTTAATGATTCCTACGTGGCATAGAAACCTTAAAGACTGTGGAGGGTTGGGATCCGAAAATAGCGTCTCTTATGCCACGCACATAACTGTGACGTTTCTACTAAAACTTTCTCGTAAAACTTCAAGGGATTGACTTTAACAAAAAGAGGGCTTAGGTATAGGTACCTAGTCAAGGTAAAGTATAGGTTAGAATGAGAAGTTTCCGGCAAAAACGTCTTGCATTAGAACTGGGTTTGAGATTGCCCCTGAGCTTTTTGGTAACGTGTGATTGAAGGCTGACGTGCTGGCGGATGCTTTTGTCCACTATACGTTTACGAGCTTGGACAGCGGAAGGCGGAGTAAGTAAAGGCTATACCTACCTACATAGGTAGGTGATATTTATTAATATACTTGCACGGGCTAGCTTGTGTAAGTACTTTCTTTGCGATCAAGCATTTCCTTAGGTTGTTGCTGCCTGTTTGTATCATATTATGGCGCTTGAAATGCACCTTTTCATCCCGGTCGCTCGCGTACAAGCTACAAATAAAAAAGCAAATATTTGGGCGTAAAGCTTACATAGAACAGAGTTTTGTATTATGAGGCATGTTTTCACATCTTTAAAAGCAATTTTCCAGGTCGTTTGCATGTAGCTAGACGCGTCTTGATGTACATACTATACCACTTTGTACATGTAGAGGGGAAACGCGCCTAAAATGAACATCTACATGTAGTATGTAGCTACGACGCTACATGTACTTAGGCAGCAACGCACAAACACACCGTTCGCTCTTCTCTCCATGTCAACTTCGGATCCCAGGCCTGACTTGTGTGATTCTACTACGTCGTCAACGGAAGTAAGGTCATTCAAGATGGGAACTCGAAGTCTAATTTGCATCCGAATTAATCGACAATGGTACGTGTGATATTCTCTCCAGATGGACGTAGTATGTACTAATTGGACCTTTTGCTTTTAAGGGTTGTTGCCCAGTATTCCCAATGGGATGGCTACCCGACAGGCCAAGGTGTTAAGTTGTTCGATTTCCTGCATGTCGAAGGGAACATCGCACGTCTACGAGCAGGCCTCGCTTATATCTACGAGCCGACCAAAGAGGAATTGAAGAAGATCCCCGAAGCGGTCGAAGCTGAAGTGGCACGGGTCAAAGCCTTAGATCACAAGGACCTCTGTAGCTATCTGGCTTCACACATGCCCGAATACCTTAGAAAAGAGAAGCCTGAAGAGCTGGATGAACAGCAATCCGGCCTCCTGTTGGACCTCACGTTGACCACATTAGATCAATACGAGGTATTGTTCCCTTCCCTATCGCGATCCACTGGTGGTAAAATCCTCGAGTTGATCGCGAATGCCACCGCCGACCACAAATTGCCAATCCAGTCACAGCTAGAGTTCGCAGCCGGTACGCTTCATGAAACACTCTCAGATACCGTTACTGCCTAATTATGCTAACAACCTAGCGACATAGACTGCCTTTTCTGTGAATGGTATGGTAGTCGAACCCAATTGACGAGATATTATTTTAATTCTTACTCATTTTAGGGCCTAGGTATATTGTCGACCTCGATGATGAGCAGTTGAAGGTCTTTGGGGGCAGTGAGCCTTGTCACGAGGGTCATCCTTTCGAAGAAGTCGCTGATGTTGGCCATGGTGTCCCCAAGCTCGTGGCTAGTTTCACTTTCTCACAACTTCATAGCTGGGGTAAAAGACGATTCATGAAGCGTGCGGTGGATATGGAAAGGGGAGTGGAAGCTTGGGAAGATACCGACGAAGAAGATACCGACGAAGAAGATGCCAATGAAGAGGATGTCAGCGGGAACGATGTCAATGGACACGGCGCCAATGGGGACGGTGCTGATGCTGTCGCATCACGAATTGATCAGTTGCACATGGGCTAAAAAGCCTATGAGTGGAATCGAGGCAGGCACTTGAGAAGGAACTGGGCAACTAGGAATTTTCCATGTTCTCTTGGAGTCTATATTGATAGACTTCAGCCTCTCCTTAACATAATGTATGGAAGGTAGGTGGGTAGTCCATGTACCACCTTTAAACAATCGTTACGATTATTCAGGAGACTTTCATTCAATCAACATCGATTACACTTTACATTCCAATCATCCGAGGGCGGCATTCTGACAGTTGAAGTCGCGTAAGACAGACGCTTATGTAACCCTTCGTGCGCCGCCTGCAGGCCGTGTAGGAGGTCTACGATCCGCACTTCGCCGTCCTTTCAAAGGCTCGTGCCCGGGGGCCAAAACATGGCTGATCGGATGTGAGCGGATGTGCCAACTGAATATATTCAGGGGTAGTCTAACCGAAAGCGGAATGTTAAGCGTCGCTTACATCACGCCTCAGGATACTGGAGACACGCGCTGCGTGATGCTTCTCATCGAACCCGCCAACGGGCCAATTATTCCCTATAACTGGGACATCAATCCCCTAAGAGAGGGGGCATCGTTACTCGTTAAAACTCCGAGCCTAGCCGAAAGCGGAATGTTAAGCGTCGCTTTGCAGCACAGCTCAGGTCCTCAGGATAAACAGCCCAGGGAGCGAACCAGGTATGTGGAGCAAAGCATACATATCTATCGTGTCGACGCATGACCTTACCATTTGTAGGGATTGAGGCGGCTTTCCTGTAGATATCAGCTTCGATTGATTACCCGAACCAGGTATTTCAACCAGAACAAATGCTAGAAGGACGAGGAGAAGCAGATGGCGAGAATTGTATAAATGGTGCTGAGATATCTTCTCATTGCAGCACCATGCGTTCACATTAATATCATCCCATATGAAATGAAATAAATTTCATCATCATGCTGTCCTTGATCTCGCTGGCTGCGTGTCTTGTATTTGTCATCCTTCTTGAGCCCTTGGGGACATACATCTGGGACTCCAAGAAGCTTCGTCGCTTTTACAACCAGAACATATTATCAGGTGTTTCGAATCTGGGATATATCATCGAACGCTGCCGCGGATTTCGTTCCCGGAACTTAAACGAGGTTCACAAGAAACACTCAATTGTGCGAATCGGTCCTAACTCTTTGTCGTTCTCAACAACCAGTGCCATCCGGTCCATCTACGGCCATTCAACGCCATGTACCAAAGGCGACATGTACACGGTCCAAGCAGGCTCCCATAGCAATATCACTGACGCTGTTAATAAGAGTGAACATGCGCGCAAGCGTCGACTCTTGTCTCACACTTTTGCAACACGAAATCTTGAGCAGTGGGAATTCAAAGTGGCAGACAAGGTCCAGAGGCTCGTGCACCAGTTCGATCGTATTTGCGAAGATGCCGCAGCCGCCGCTGCATCTCGCTGTGCAATTGTTGACTGGCGCAAGTGGGTCAACCTTTTCACGGTCGACGCAATCGCTGATATCGTGCTAAGCCACAGTCTAGGCTGCATTGACTAAGGAAACAACCTCATCACAATTCCTGTGGCTAACGGTGGGAAGAAGACGTTCAGTTATGTCGAGTCTCTACATGCAGAACGACAGGCAAACTCGACGTTTGTTTGATCAACTACATGGTTTTCTTTAATACGCGCCATTCTTAAGAGCCTTCCGGGATTCTACCAATCATAATGGCAGAAAGGATAAGACTTTAATAAAATGCTGCGTTATTTTATCGAGTTTAAAATCTTTTATTTATTTATTTTAAATTATTTAAAACACCGTTATTTTTATTTATTTTTATTATTTTTTTATATTTAATATAATAATTTTTAATATTTTAAATTTTAAATTTTTATTTTAATTTTTTTTTAATTTTTTTTTAAATTTTTTAATTTTTTTTATAAATTTTATTATTTTTTTTATAATAATTTTTAAATAATTAATTAATAAATAATTTTTTTATTTAAAAATATTTATATATTTAAAATAAATTAAAAAAAATTAAATT
>MU400138.1:0-11084 GCA_022578945.1 Hypoxylon fuscum
AATATTTAAAATTATATAATAATAATAATTAATATATTAAATTATTATTATAAAGTTTAAATAATATATTATTTATAAAAATAATTTTAAAAATATAATTAAAATTTTTTATAAAATATATTATATAAATATTATTACGATTTTTTAAATAATTAAAATAATATTACTTTTTAAACCTTACCTAAGAATAATACCTAGGTTGTTTTTTTAAACTAATAATTATTTTAATTAAATTATAACATAATATTATATTAAATTACTTAAACTGTTTATTTATTCCTAACCAGAGAACCGATTATTATTAACTAACCTATATGACCAGCCCAAGTTGCTCCCACAGTCACTTCAACATCTATTAGTCAGGTACCTAATGGTACGAACAATACAAAGGAACCCGTACAAGGCGCCTCTAATCTTTGTACCACTTCGAGTCGGACGTAGATGAATCAGGAGCCTCTGATCGAGTCTCAAGACAAAACGGACATACCCAAGGCATTTCCCCGGTGTCCGTTGCGAATTTCAAGCGAGCGTGAATTTGATGGCCGCGGGGCACTGCCTTTTCTGCAATGGACAGTGCCTTTCTCAGATTCTCCCTAGCATTGTCATGCCTTCCCTGCTTGAAATACATACCTGCCTGGTCCCCAAGACAAACCAATACGAAGGTTGACTGATGAATGCCCAATTGAGGTAAGCTATCAATCTCGCTCTGTATGTGAAAGTAATACTGTTCAGCCTCGTCGTACCGACCCAAATAACAAAATGAGCTCGCTAACGCCAATTTTATGAATAGGACATCGCGAAGGGGCATTAAATCTGTCCAATACGCATTTTCTAAATCCTTTTTCGTTTTCTGAAGGCACTTGAGCAATTTCTCGTCTTGCGCGTTGTTGTAGTAAAACGCGCAGAGGCTGTGGCGGGCCCATAAATGATTATGACGTGGGAGACTATTTGATTGAGCCACTTCTAAAAGCAAATTCTCAAGTTGTTGCGGCGAGACTAATGGAAGACGAGGTGTAGCCTCAAGTCGCGCATTGAGGTACATGGATCCTAAGACACATTTGATATCAGTTACATCGCTTGAATAGGCTTCACCTAAGCTTTCTGCCAGGGAAATCAAATTGAGTAGTTCCTTCTCCGCGGCTGCGAAATCATCCTGACGTATAAGCACATCTGTGATATTGTGAGTAAGATTTTGTGTGGAATTGAACACGTTCTCTGGTTCAGGCGGGCTAAGAACTGAGAGCAATCCTTGCCGTGCATTGAGGAGCATGTGGTAGGCCTGGTTTGTGTCATTTGCCTCCATGTATGCTTCTCCAAGCCGAACGAGGCTTTGCCACGTCCTTCTATCCCCGGCACCAAGTATATCCTTATGCGCATTGTGGGATTTGTAGAGCTTGTCTAGAGCGGTAGGTAGGTCATCATTGAAAATGGCCTCCTCGACGAGATTTTCTAGCACCTTGATGGTTTGAGCATGAACTGGGCCAAAAAGGACCCCTAAGCCCTCTAAGGCCTCGATGAATGCTAGCTTAGCGCTCGGGTAGTCTCCATCAACGACAAAGGAGGCTGCAGTGCGTGCTCTGGCCAAGAAGTAGTTGGCATCATGTCCTTCCCAAAGAGCCGGTATGAGTGGACCTATGTCTGTAATACCAGTGCTAGGCGCCGAAATCGTAGTTGCTGGAGACATTTCTCTATCTAACTGTTGAGTCATATTTGAAGGAGGGTTCAGACGCGACAGTACCATTACAGGAGGCTTATACGTGCAATATGAAATGTCGGTAGGGGTGCCTATTACAGTATTAGTATAACCACTTGATTGAACCGAAACTGAAGCAAGTAGACTGACTTCCTGTGGGAGACGAAGGGTTATCAAGTGGTGGTCCCTGCAAATGGCGGTTGACTTTATCCATGGGGATAAGCTGACCGCCGAGCATGAACTGGGTCCCCTTTTTCTCATTGGCTTGACGTTTGAGCGCCCGTCTTCTAATAAACCTTGTCACATGAGGTCGAAGATTCTTGCCTAGATGCCATTCTGCCAGCTTTTTTTTCCATTGTTGGGTGCTGTTGACCTTTTCAGTAAATCATAATCGGAAGCATGACAAGTGCCCATTTCCTACCTTGCAATGAAACCATGTTCTAGCACCATAAATTCCCGCAGTTCTGTAAGTGTCTTGGACGAGTGCTCAGCTTCGATCACTGTCCGATACATCTCCCACTCGGCTCGGTTGATTCGCCTAGATGTTTCTGGCTCAATCCTTATATCATGAGAAGCCATTGGTGCCGTCAGGTCAATGGCATTTGTTTCTGATGTGTTCCGGACCTGGGTGTCCTGCTGCTCGTAAGGCCCGAGTACTGCGATTTCCATGCTGTTACTAGTGAAGCTCCCAAACTCCCAATTTGAGCCAGCGCCGTCCAACAGGCCCAGATCCAGGTTCATGGAATCTGGGAACTCCATCGCGATACGTGTGTAAATATTACTAATGTAAGGTAAGCGATGTTATGAGGATTAAAAACCTAGCATGGCCAGATATGATTTAGGAATTAAGAAGTATCGGCGGGACAGCCTGCAGAAGTATGCGAGCAATGGCACTATATGTAGTGACGAACCTTTGCGAACCTCTGTATTTCTTGGAATAAGACAGGTCATCTGCACACGGCATCGTCGTCCACCAATGAGAGGGTATTTCTGGTAAGTACATAGGTCAGCCACAGTGAACCATGCGTGCTTATGTACATAGTAGCACATATGTACATCTTGGTTCCGTCGCGCATGGCATAACGGGCGTCTTGAAGGCCGCGCATGGATGCCAGATACGTCGGCTTAACTACCCACCTTTTGTGCAAAATCGGGTGTTGTCGCTGCCTTACTTAGGTTGGTACCTAGGTAGTCGTGTGAACTAGGGGCATTTCATTCCATGGCTATTATATCTTGAGACTTTCAAACGAAAATCGGTCCTGCAGCAGATTAACATAATGTTTATTAAATATTTTAAATTCCTAAGACAACAACTTAACTGTGGATGTCTGGGTACAAAAGAGGAGAGGGGATAATTTGACAATTGCGAAGACAATTATGCCAGTCCAAAGTCCTAAGTATCTACTAAGAAGGACATCTTATTGGACCATTAAACGAAAAGCGCCCCTCGGATGGAAGCGCCCTGCTCTTACTGCATATGCTGTGTAAAGTAAGTCCTAGGCGGATTTGTGGAATCCATCGGGATTCAAAAGTATTTGTTGTATGAAGGTAATTGGCTGATGCTTTTCCGTTGAGATTGACGTAGCCTCCTATTGGTAGCCGTAATGGTAACATGCGCTCGTTTCAAAGGTTCGCAAAAGATCAGTCAGCTCGATCTTGATATAGCAGTCAATTTTTCATCCTACGTTCCGAGGTGTTAAGGTTAATGTTATCAACCAATGAATACTATGCACCATTAGCCCATATACCCAGACACATAGCCTCGTTTGCCTACCGGAAATACACTGCAAACTTTTGGGAACCTCTGCTAGAGGTCTAGCTACATGATATGGTCACTTGGTCTCATAAGCCTTTTCAGACTGTGAGGTTATACACACACACACACACACACACAAAGGTTCACAAAGGTTTAGAAAACTATTGACCTAATGTTAGAAGCTAAAGGTGAAGGAGCAAATCGTGAATATCTCGAGTACTCGGGGAACTGTATATAAACACAAGTAGGTAGGCATCATGTTATCTAGGTCAATGATTCTAAGTTCTATCATACTCAAAGTGATCTCAACTACCTAATTACTTGTCATCCTGAACTAGTTCCAACGGCTAGGTTGTAAGGAAAGTACCTAGCATTGTAATATTGCCCTACGATACTATACACGTCAATCATCCGCCATGGACGCTTCTCGAAAGTCTTCCGCTCAGGGACCTAGTGGGGACAATAAACAGGTAAGATCCTTAGTTATCTATACTATACTTGATGTGGTTTTAATATAAGTGTATCTTAAAAAGGCTGGCGTAACCACTGACTACCCTCCACAGACCAAGGTAACTCGTCCCTCATATGGGCAACAGAAAGCCATCAAGACCCTTCAAGATCAGAACATCGGTAGTCAACGCGATGCCAACTCGGATGGAAGTGACGGAAAACACCAAGAATCTGAGAGTTTGATGCTTCAGCGCTGGCTCCAGGAGGGTACGGCTGATGGACCGTACCATGCCATCGCCTCTGTGGCCTCTCACCCCTTCATGTCAACCAACACTGAGAGCCCCTCCAAGAAAAACTGAACGACTCTGTTAGATTGGTTACGATAGCCTGCGAAGAGCCTCAAGCCCCTTTTATGGATATTAGGAATGACCTCGAACATAGGACGAAAGACAGGTGGTTTTTTTTATAAAAAAAGATTTCGGACACGTTAGGATAGAAGTTAGCCATGTACAGAGATGACGGATTCACTCGTTCAAATTTCTTTCCTGCTGCCACTCATTATCGCAAGGATCACTGGCTATTATACAAGTTTATGTATTTAGCTTAGCTCACGTTTAAAACACCAATTGACATAAACAAATGACTCCTAGGAGTCTCAACAAGTGTTGTAATGTGACGAGTTCCCTCTCTGGATAATCCCCTACATTACGATAATAACGAAACCCTAAACATTCGGTAGGGATATGTTTACTGAATCATCGCGGCTGTGCTGTGGTATAACCTCCATATATTGTTCACAGCTTTGCCTCTCTCGACATCTTAACCCCTTCCCCGTTTTGTATTTAATCATTTAACCTATGTACGAACGGCGGACGTTCACACCACTCTTGGGTCTATAGGGTTCGCAGAGGTAAAAAAGCATGATGCTCCCACATGCACCGTCTTGTACTCGTCGATTGTAGACAGCTCTGCGAGTGCTTAAGTAGAGATACATATGACCAATGAGTCTTAATGCACTAGAAGGCATTGTCTCTGAGATTTTCAGGACGGTACATGTTGGCCTATCTCGTCACCCGGGTCACACTGTCACAGAGCAATTTTTGTGCGCCGTACCTACCTATCTTAGGTACATAGGTACTCAGCGATAGCCCCTGAGAAAGCGACTGAGCAGCGACTGTCATAGTGCATGCATCCGAAATTGCCCCTTGAGAGAACGTTGACGAGAATCCTCCAAATGTTAGGAGTCTAATCCGTAGTGGCTTAAGCCACCAAAGACCAGGGGGTCTATTAGGGCCATCAGGGGCTTCACAGCCAGGGCATAGGAGGCTTCTGTATATGGACCCGGGACCTGTCTATGACTGCTAGCTTGTAGATAGGGCCCTTCGTGCCATAACATAGTTCCTTCTTATGCTTCCAAGGTCTGCATCGTGATACCAAAGTCCGATTACTGGTGCAAATCTCACTAATCTAACGAGAGCAGAATGAACAAAAAATGTGTTAATCGAGTCGCTGAGTTACGAGATGGTTTATCCTCCCGCGCAAATTTGGGTGTTAAGTTCCTCGGAGTGTGCCTTGACATCTGATGATGGGTATCGTGATTCTTAATAGAAACTCGCCGTCGCTCTTTGGTACCAGTCTGCAATCTTTGGTTATAGAGATATGTTTACAGAGAAAAACGAGAAGGTGACCTACAAGCTTGGAAATGGAAAAACTAATTTAACTCCTTGATGCTCGATATCTTCAATGTAGTGGTAAATCATTGTAAAACCCATGCATTATCATAAAAACTACAAAAAGTCGTAGTGGGACGGTGGACCTAACTTCAACTAACGGACCGCCTATAATGCCCTAAGACAGATTCCAGGTTGCTATAGCTTGGCTGCAGTTGGCTGGACCGACCCAAGATAGCAGGTCAGCGTCTACATGTTAGCGGCTTTCGCCGAGCGCCTCGATTGACGATACCACCCCCTCCCCCTTGGCCCGCATGATCCATCCCGCTCACTACTACCTACCACTAACGACTGAGGTCTCAGCTGACGCTGCCTTTGCCATGTGACGATATGAAGCTCGGATCTCTTCGAAAGATGTGAAAATTTCGTGTTTAATATCTACCTCCCAAGTCAATAAATCAACGGGAAATCTTTTTTCAGTTGGATACTTGAACGAGATAACCCGGGAAGAAGCATTCGCAATCTTGAAATCGATCTAGGCTGCCCAAGTAGGGAAAATTTTGTAAGAAAAAGAAAATAAAGAAAAAGGAGATAATAACCTCCAGAAATCTACTATGGCGCAACTCGCAGCAGCAGCAGCAGAAGAGCCGTCGATGGACCTGCCCATCATCGACCTCGACATCTTCCGCGCGTCGCCGCGCAGCAGCCCCGCAGCACAATCCGAATGCGCACGCGCGGCGCGGGCGCTGATCACGCACGGGGCGCTGGTGCTGCACGACGCGCGGGTGTCGGAGGGCGACAACGAGGCGTTCCTGGACGTGCTGGAGGACTACTTCGCGCAGGGGGCGGGGGCGCTGGCGCGGGACGAGCGGCCGGCGCTCGGGTACCAGGTGGGCGTGACGCTGGAGAACACGGAGAGGCCCAAGTGCGCGGTCGACGCGCCGTGCCTCGACGTGATCGCGCGCCTGGCCCCCGCCGAGCGCCCGCTGGACGTCGCCGGCCACCACCCCGACCCCAAGTGCCGCTTCTTCTGGCGCATGGGCGAGCCCGCGCCCTACGCCACGCAGTTCCCGGGTCTGAACGCGGAGAACGTGATCCCCGAGGCACCGGAGATCAGGAGCCGCTGGACGCCGGTTATGGAGACGTGGGGGGAGAGTATGAAAAGCGCGTGAGTTATTGATATTTATGAATGGCTTCCCTGCCTGAGAAGCTCACTTGAAGTTGAATATCGCGAGAAGACGTGACTAAATAGGAAACAGTGTCTCAGGCCTCGCCGAGATGGCCGCGGTCGGCATGGGACTTCCGGCCGAGACATTCACGGATGCCGGGCGATACGGGTAAGTCCTACCTCTTCCGGGATCCATTTACCTCATCTCACGCGTGCAGCCCGCATCTCCTGGCCCCCACGGCCTCAGACCTCGCCAAATACGGAGCCAAAGACACGATCCTAGCGGGCTTCCATACGGACCTCAACTTCCTCACCATCCACGGGCGCTCGCGGTACCCCGGGCTGCACGTGTGGGCGCGGAACACGGGGCGGCGCATCGCGGTGTCGATCCCGCGGGCCAAGCCCGGGCAGGCGGGGTCTTACCTGCTGGTGCAAGCGGGCAAGCAGCTGGAGCACATGACGGGCGGGCTCGTGAAGGCCGGGTACCACGAGGTGGTGGTCAACGACGCCACGCGGAAGGCGATGGAGGCGCGGAGGAAGAATTTCCCGGACAGGCCCCTGGTCCGCATCAGCAGCACCTTCTTCTGGCACCTGAGCAGCGATTACGACCTGGCGCCTGTACCCGAGCTCACGGCGCAGGCGAAGGCGGTGCGCGCTGCGAATTTCGATCTGGGCCGTGACGAGGGCGACGAGGTTGAGTACGAGCCCATGAAGGTTGGGCAGCAGGTTCAGAAGTAAGTCGGCGTCTCTCTCTTGCTGTCAAAGTTCTACGTTTGCCTGCTTTTGATTAGGGGAATGAGAAAGCTAACCCGGATACTTGCCTAGTGAGCTGAAGCATATAGCTCTTTTAGCATGAGTTGGAAACGCACTCAAGAAATAGTAGCATATCAAGAAACCTTACGTGAGTTTCTGGATGAGGAATTACAGGTAGGTAGGTATCTAGTGAATCTCTAGGGTAGATGAAACGGAGGTAGGGTATGGATATGCCATAGGTTAGGTACCTAGGTATGTAGGTATTCATGGATATCAAGACATACATGACACAACTAGTGGTCATCAACGCACTCGAACCGAGATTACTCCTGATTATTTATAAACTTCTCAATGGAGTGTCGTTGAGACTTGCTTTCCTCTCCGGTGCCACTAGGCAGTGCCGTGTCACGACGTGCAAGACCTGCTTGTGCGTAGTACCGCATGCGAAAACCCGAGTCAGGGGCTGCGAAACCATCACACCAAGATCGACACGACAATTCTACATGCTTACATCGCACCAAGCCTTGAGACCAAGTATTCAAAATGGTAGGTTGAAAAACAAAGGAGCCAGTCCATGAATCTTTTCCGCGCCGAGGCGCTTTCGAGCTCCTCCTAGTCAGCTAGTGTAGGTAAGTCTACATAAACATGTAAATGCGCCAAACGCCTCGCAACCAAACTTGCCATCGGTCTATACCTTAGCATTGATAATAACCCTTGTTACCTGCGCAGAACAAAACATGCACATCCCGTATTACGCAATTACACATATACCTATCAATGCCTGATAGTCCATTTATGTTCATAGTGCTGAATAGGCCAAATCCGCCAAATGCGGAAGAGATTGTGGCGTGTAAACTTCATTGGGCACCTAGGTAGTCTACAGGTAAACTAATAACCCATCTCCCGCCTAGCTGGAACGGGCGGCGCTGGTTTCTTAGCCCTGCTAGGTGGCGGCGGTGGAGGGGCTTTCTTCACTGTCCCGGCCCCCGTGTTTCGCAAGCCGTTATTACTCGCAGTGCGGCTAAGACTTCCGTAGCTCGTGGCCGGGCTTTCGCTACGGTCATATTCGGGGCTTCCACTACTCGTGGCCGTATCGTACTCATCGACAAAGACGTCAGGGCTCAAGTTCTGGTTGGTCTGTATCCTGTTCACCGGACGTAGATTGTTGCGGAGGGATCCCATATTAGGCGGCGGTGCAGTGGGAGTCTTGCGCAGCGACTCGGGGGGTGGTAGCGGAGCTTCACGGTAGGAGGATTGTCTGGAAGATGGCCCTTCAAAGGCTCCTCCAATGGTAGAAGAACGATTGATACTCGGACGTTGGACCTCGGGGGTCACGGACCCATTACTACGATACGGGCTGGAACGAATGGGCATGCGGACGGGTTCAGGGGCTGGTTCGTCTTCCTCGTAGATGTCCTGTCGATTTGCCCATCGTTCTGTGCGATCACTTCGCTCCGAGTACGACTGGGCTGTGTTGCTCCTGCTCCGGTTGGTAGGTCGGCGGGAGAGGCTTAGCTCTGAAGGGCGCGAGCTTGGTGGTAGCTGACCCTGGCTAGCTACCCACTCTTGCTTCACACGACGAAGTTCGTCGGCACATCGCTCGTAATAGTCGAGCTCACAATCAAGGAAGCTGGTTAGGTCGCGAACCGAGTCTGCTTCTGCCTCCTTGATGTCCTGCATCCGGCGGAAAACATCCTCAGATGATTCTTCGTACTTGGCTTTCGAGGTTCGGAGTTCCTCGTCGAGTCTGAAATCCTCTCGTTTGGCCTTCTGCATCTTGGCCATGCTCGCGTCGTATGTCAGACGTCGGTTCTCGAGCTTTTTACGGGAAGACTAGGGGATGATACTGTCAGCTTATGGAACCATAGTATGACCTATATAGGTAATTATAGATGTTTAGACGAACCTGGTATTCCTTCATCATGACCAACGACCGTTCTAACCCTTCGAGCCAGTACGATGTGGCATGGGCGATGTACGTCTCTTGGATGCCGGCAATACGCTCGTTCGCTCTACCCATAGCTATAAGTCATCATTAATGTCAGTGGGTATTCTTTTGTATACGAAATAGGGGATAGTAAAAAAAGAAAAAAAAAAAAAAAAAAAAAAAAAAAAGCATACCGATCAAGCAGTTGCCAAATTCAGACTCGGGCTCGAAATCTTCGCCGTGGCTCATCATCGTCCGACCCAAGTAGCTAACGGGCAACCCCTTCTCCTTGTCTTCGAATGTTTCGCCCCGACGGGAAAGCGATTTCACGTAGGCGGTCATGGATTTCTGGAGACGCTCGTAGCCTATAGGAATAACACATGTTAGTTAAGAACCGAGTTGGATTGGCTACTAAGAGTAATAATTTGTGATTTGGTAGCATACCTTCGTGTCGTAGAGCCATCTCGCTCTCCAAGTTCTTGAACTCGTCGGTATGGGCCGTCTTAGCCTCCTGGCCGCCCATCTTCTCGCCGGCCCATTGAAAAGCACGGTCGATCTTCTTGGTGAAATTCATGTTGACGACGTTTTCCTCGCAGAGGTCTTGTGTATTCGTTCGACTTTGGTCGTCTTGAGGGGATTTGGCAACACGGTACGGTATGTATGGTTGTGATATGGAAGTCCTGCCACCAAGAGAAGATAGATGGAATTTCGAACGGAATTTCGAAAGAAAAAATGATCAAAGTCGGTAGGGAATTATGTCTAAGGGTTTTCAAGAAACCAAGGAGCTAGCCCTGGTCTGGTAAGTTCCGGGGTTGTTATCGTATCTCTTTCTATGTTTGGAGCTACGGGCGTCTACTCTTTAAGAATCCAGCTGCAGGGTAGTGGATTTCTCGGTGGGGAAATCGAATCTAGGCCAGACGCGTAACGTGTACTATGCAGATCAAGGGGAAAAGGGGGGAACACTAGAGTCTAGAGGGGGAGTATTTCCGGAGTGAAGCTCCCGTAGATCTTGTCGTGATGATATCCGTTGCCTTTCGATCAAGGAGAAAAGACGAAGAGACGTGATTTGTTGACCAATTATTTCGTGATTGACTTGTAATCAGTGAAGTGGAAGAGAAGTAGAAAGAGAGAAGAACAGAAGGACACGACCAGCAGAGAAGAAAAAAAGGAGAGGCAATGGAAAGTTAAACAGGTTTAGGAAAGCTTGGAGTGACCAGGATGTTTTATCATGCGAAGGTAAAAACGTAGTGGCAATGGCAATTAATAGGTAAGGTACATAGCAATAGTAAAGGTAATAGGAGAAGGTTGGACTCTCGTAACCATAGGATACCGGGGGACAGGGTCGAAAAAGAAGGGTCGCTAATAGATAAATGGTAGGTCACTATCTTATCCATCATCTTATGCTGCATACTAGTGCTGGCTTCTCTATCTTTCGCCCATCGCACTTGACAGTGCTGCGCATTAATTAACGCATCGTGCATTAATTAAAGCATATCCGAGGATTACCCGATATATTAAATTTTGCAGTAATTATTATATAAAAGTTAAATAACCTTTTTTAAATAAATAATCTTATTATAAAAATAAAAAAATTATAATTATTATATATTATAAAGTTATTTTTTTAATATATTAATTTTAAAATATTAAATTTATTATAAAATATT
>MU400139.1:0-10912 GCA_022578945.1 Hypoxylon fuscum
ATTTAAATAATTTTTAAAAATAATTATTATTAAAAAATATATATAAATTATAAAAATAATTTATTTATAATTTTTTTAATAATAATTAATTTAAATTTATAATAATATTTATTATAAAAAAAATAACTTAAAATTTTTTTAATAATTATATAATATTTAAATTATATTTTAATTTTATTATTATTTTAAAATTAAAACTTTTTACGATACGATCGTTATAAATAACTTCTAAATCCTTTATATCCCTTAAAAAATAAAACGGATAAACATTTAAAATATCGTTATTTATATTAATGATGTCTTCGTGTACTCCGTCCGGTGCCCATAGAGTCTCGTCTGGCGGGATTGCTGTGAATGTTACTTGACTATCGACAGTCTCTAGGCGGAAATAAAATGTCTCAGGGAGTGTAAATCATGTATACCTAGGCAGGTCGATCGAGGGGGAGAGGCTTGGCGCTACTTCAAGCAAAGATTCCTTTCCAACGTTTAGAATCAGGCCTAGCAACTCGTCCCGTACGTCGTTGAAGTTCGCTTTGGCGAGAAAAGTAGAGTGTATACGGCGGATGAAATCGTTCTCACCGCATCCGTTCCGTTCCGTAGGGACAAGTGATACTGATATGCGTTTGCCATTACAATCGAAAAGAATATCTGTCCCGTCGAGGTAGCTGATATTGAGCCGGAGATCTGCAGGATTATCTATGACGATAGCACTGTCGCCTACATTTGTCGTAAACTGAAAAGGCAAAGTGCAGCAAATGATGACCGAAGAGAGATCATGAGGAAGATGGAAAGCTAAAAGGCATATGCACACCTAACGTATGGATACTAGATGTGATACTTCGACAATCAAGGCTCGGAATGTTTCAATTAAGAGTCTCCTGCACAGACCATCTTGTCTCCTACTTTACCCCTATTTAAGACCCCGCCCTTTTCCCATTAAGCCCACCGTGAACAACACTTGATGTCCTGTCAAACGACAATTAAATATTCTAAATTGGTGTGACTCGTATCAAATACGTACATACAATTATTAATTATTAATCAATTAGATTGAATGGAACGACTGCATACCTCGTTAAGTCGCCATGTAGTTTCCAAAGAAATCCATGCTCGCCCCTGGTGATTCTTGGAAGTTGGGCAGTTCCGCTTCTGAGAACTCCACGTCCATTCGGCTCTGACATAAGCCATTAACACCCTTCAGCTCTCGGAGCGCTTCCGTTATCACGTTTAAATCGTCAACTAGGGAGTCATCATGACCCCTGAGCAGCAAGAGAAATTGCCGGCATAAGAACAAGGGGATCGGAGTGAATGGGTGGACCTATGCGCGCCGGTCAGTAAGTAATTCATCGGCGCGTGGCTCGAAATAACGACTCGCCTTGAAGAAGCTGAAGTGCGGAAGGTACTGAGCTAGGCGAACAATCTCTTTCGCCGCTGCGGACGCTTTCCGCTGATACCTCGAAACTAGATCCTGGTTGCTCGAGGTAGTTGGAGGGATAGACTCAGCAGCCTTACACAATAGGAGAACGGTGGTCTGCGCGATCATGCTCGTATAGAGCAGCATCGCATCCACTTTGACAGATGCGGCCACGTAGTCCTGCTGGTGTTTCTGAATCCGGCGCGTGAGCATATCGTCAAGCCAAAGCTGGCGTTCGCAGAATTCTCTCGATGCATTACCGAAAGCATGCTCATTAACGGACTTTCGTTCGTGTAGGAAACCGCGACCCCATATCGTGGTGAAAATGATGGACTCGGCGAAAGGGGAAAGTAAGTTCGGGTCCGGCGTTGTCACGACCTCGGAGAGAAAGGGCATTGTAACCGGTGTTCCGCTCTGGAAAACCTCTTCGGAGGAGGGAAGACGTGTAGAGATCTAAAGATTGCGTGTCTTAGTCTCAACCTCGAATCAGGGTTTCACGTATGGATTTCCTTCATCCACGTACCTCTTGCTCATTCAACGTCAGGGGTAGCCCCTCCAGAACACAACTACAACGATCCAGACAGAAGGCCATCCAAAATGTGCGCCTTCTCTCCTCTTTCTCTATAAATGCCTCAGGGTCCACTTCGAGGTCGGAAACTTTATCAATCTCGTTGAGTCGCATCAGCTGCACCAGACGGATGGCTCGTCCAACGCTGATCCACGCACGCTGGAAAGGGGCCTGCATAAATTCGTAGATGGCAACGAGGATCCAGGCCTGAGCATGTTCGAGCCGCGAAGCGTCGTCTTCGGCGGGGGTGTGCCCTAACTTCTCGAGGGTGTCATGGTACAGCGCGTCACGCAGATGCTGGAACTGCGATGACAGCGCTGCCGCCATAGTCCACACTGCCGACTGCAGGCACAGGTGCGATGGTGACGTCGGCCCGGGCCGGGATCTTTGAAAGTACCGATATTGTTGTATTATAGGTAGGAAGGTGTTAGAACGGTCAAAAAATAGCTGGTCTCTATGTCGGATGTTAACGAACGTGAGTGGTTGTTAGTGTAGGTAGACAGTATGGTCACATACAAATCGGCGCGTGTTAAAGGAGGTATAGGGAATCCGGTGGGTCCTAAAATGCTTTGCCCTGGGACGAAACTACAGTTCGGTGATTGAGGCGGAACCGGCATCGGCATCCTCATAAGGTTGTCCATGTCGGCTAATGGAGCAGGCTCTGCTGGCGATGAGGGTTCCGTGACACTACGCGGGGCTAGAGGTCTTGTTGAGTCTTGGGTGGTGTTGTCATTGGGATTGAACTGGGATTCCGACGCATCTGGTGTGAAGAGTCCCGCCTCCGGGTCATTTTCACACAATTTTTGTTCTAGTGCAGCTACATAGACGTTATATTAGCTCTAGTAAGCGATATATTAGCATCGTAACCGACATACCTATCCTTGACCTCAAGACCTTCAGGTGGCCCCGTTTAGGTCCTCGTTGCGGAGGGGTAGAGTCGGTATGGCATGTCACTCCTGAGTCCGTACATCCGCTACAAGGAGTTTGGCGGTCACAACGCAACTTGCGTATTCGACATTGCTGACAAGCTGGTCCTGGGTTTTGTCGGGGCGGCTTGCCGTTCGCAGTAGCCTTGGTCGCCGATGCCATGGAGGTGAATATAAATCAATGACGCTGCAAGACCTACAGAAATTAATCTAGCCAAATCGAATCTGCACCTGGGCAGGTTTAATATCCTGGTGCCCAAGGAGAAATCAGTCGATTCCAAAGCAGCAACACTTAGCTTACCTGGAGTACTTCAGCTTTTACCCATTCAGTGTGGAATGGCATACTGACACGGGACTGTTCATGCATATGAAAATTTTCTAGCATACCGCATTTTATTTGGTCGAGGCCTTTATTATCCTATCTGTCTATCTATCTAGAAAGCCACTAGAAATTATGACGACAGCCTAACATCAGAACTATCTACGTGGCAACGGATAAGGAGCGGCAGCCACGCGGATAGTCCCTCAAGCATCTATAATCGACCTACGAAAATGTTACGATATTCCAGAAGACTGGAATACAATGGTACGGGACTCACCTAACCCATTGTTTCGCAATCCAGACATGGTTCTAGACATGGTGGGATGCATGGTAGCTCCTTCAAAGAACTCCGTAGCAGGCAGGCAGGCTGATCGAACAGATTGCCTACTGCAAATCACCTACCCTTTTCGCCCGATGGTTGACCAACCCTGCAGCCCCTGCAGCAACACATTGAGCCATTGAAGTAAGCCCGATCTTATTAGGATGTGGATCGTACGATTCATCGTCTCGTCACTACGAATGCCAGCCGTTATTCACGGTAAACTTTACCTGCCAGGTCCCTGCACCATTTGCAGCAGGGCCAGTAGTAGATGCTAGATGCCGTATGCAGGAGTCGATCTCTGCCGCGATGTGGGTCGAGGCTCAAGGCGAAAGTTGTACTATTACATCGTATCCATTGAGCTTCTATATCTCAATGGTTTTCTCGCTATTCTTAGATTTCCTTTTACATGTTTAACGTCTATCGTGTTATTGGGATGGCTATGGACTTCTTTCGAACACTAGTTGAGGTAAGGCTTAGCTGTAAAGCCTGAAAAGGGTATCGGGTTACAGGTTAGAGGCATGGCTGGGCATGGTAATCTGCTTAATTGCTCTCAAAAAGGGTGGGGTGTTTTCTGAAATAGGGTTAGTACAAGTTTTCTTTTTCCCTTTCAGGACAGTCCTTCATTGTTACTGGTCGAATTTGTGATTCTCACTAGCATCTTGGTTTATTACCCATTAGCTAAGTAGGTACCTACCTACCATGGTACCCTAGCACTTATAGATTTAATTGGCTGCCATGACATGCAACCGGTAACTTTGATTTAATTTATCTCACAGGTCCGGACGCCCGTGAACTCAGCTTGTGTGCCCGGAATTACGAATCACCCCCACATAGAATATAGAGTTTTGAAGAAGAAAGCTGCAGCCATCTCGTAATTATACCCCTGGATTGTTGACCTGCACCGCCTGAAATGCGGCCGCCACAATGGGGATGCCGAGTGCAACACGACACGGTTCAACGGATGTTACCGCGCTCAAGTCCCCCCACTTAATGTCGAATTGCCTCTAAGTATTATCATTGGATGTAAGGATCAATTACCAATAAGTTAGAAGACATCGGAGTAGTCAAAGGTACGGTAGGCATAATGTGACGTGGGCTGATTGGACTTGAGACTCGAGAGCAAGCCAGTTGTTCGGATAGGAGAGGAAAATGCATCTGATTGGATTAATAGTAAGATCATATGTAGCATATTGCTAGGTACCTAGGTACGGGCTAGGAACTGTCGGTGACAACATCAATGCTAGCAACCGTCGAGGTATGTTGGTCTAAGACCATATAACGAGCCTACAACGTTTTGAGGAGAAAAATAGAATCGTGGCACTCTTTTTTTGGTTGCCTGCTACGTGTTTCAACCAACTTCTGGCAAACACAGAGTCTTATAGGTGCGTTATTCAATATGTATGCCTTACTCCCAAAAGTCGTCCAACATATCGGACGGCATCCATGCTTGATGTAAGGGTTCTATCCACATAACTAGTTTCACGGCTCACGCTTGTTATTGCATTCATATTTGCTATCATTTTGCTGGACCAATCTCATTTTTCGAAACACTCTAAGACTAGGATTCATCCTCACCGCCATCTGAAGAATGTAAGATTTAAAGCGGTTTTCAGATATTCGAATGCCCCCATGGTGTTAATACACGTCTCAATTAAGTTAACATGTCGTCGGACAGTGGCTCGATCCCAAGCAAAATCCTGTAGGGCGATGATCTTGTGTAGGTAGGTATCTCACGGTATGGAACAAGCCAAGGATAGCCGGTGAAAAGCATACATTCGAGCAGGGTTATGGGTGGGTATTGAGAAGAAGTCCTAGAGCACGTAGTTCTGGGAGAGAGATATCCTATAGTTGCAACCAGAAATGCGACTTGTGAGAATTTTGACAGTGGCATTAGGTTTTCCTGCTTCGTATCTCATATAACTGCGGTGGGAGAGCGAACCAATAAAGAGCTGGGTGTGCACCTCTACTACTTGTTCGCTACTAGTTATTGCACATTTGGCTTATAATTAGCCTTATTCTTACCTGAGAAGCAAGATGTTCATCTTAAGACACTGCTACCCTGCACGATACTTGGATATCAAGGAGTGAGGGCATATAGAATTAAGTAGCGTGTTTAGCTGTGTTTGACCATTAGACATCTAAGGATACAGCATGATTCTCGGAAACAAGGCTTCATTATTCCTGTTTCTCTTGTTTTAGAGTCGGGGCTACCAAGTCTAAGTGATATATTAAGCCATGTATATAATAAAATGGCAATGTATCTATGATTACTCATACATCTGTTAGACAAGACGAATCCAGACTACTGCATTCCCGTTTGGGCAACGTGACCTATTGCTGCTTTTGCTCAGGCTTGCTTAGGCTACTCACCTTTGCTCACTCTAGCCACCAATTTAGGAAGATGTGCTGTAGAAGATTGGGAATTGCTTAAACTCCAGCCGAGGTGGCCAGAAACCGTTCCCAAGGTGGCCAAAATGAGTCCCTGTCTAAAACGTAATGCCACCACAATACTACCTCGATTTAGCATACCTTACCCTTTCCTCCTGGTTTCTCTAAGTATTGCAGATTAATATATAAGTAATATAATATTTTATTAAAATTAGAAAATTAAAAATAGTTAAAAAGTTAAATAAATATAATAAATTATTAATTTTTAAAAATATATTAAACCCGAGTTTATTAAACTTATATAAAAACCATTATAAAGATTAATCATTCAGTAATACATTATATTATTATAAACGAATATATTTAACATTATGATATTATAATTATATATATGAAGCATATCGAGTGGGCGACTGCAATGATGGGGGTTTTTATAACGTGTGCCTGTACTGGATGTTCAGTTGGAAGCCTAGTTCCCGTTTAACCCGCGTCGTCACGACCATTCCTATCGCCCTCTGGTTACCATGCGAGCAAACGACATCCTGATAACCCTGATCGTTTGGGTCGTCTGGGTCATCCGTACAAGCCTCCTTGAAACCACATTGCGCGAAGTCGTGGATGAAAGGCTGGTGAGTGTCCCATTCGACGATGACATTTTGTGGTCGGCAGTCCTTCATGACGACGCCGTGATCATTAATGGCATTCGCTATATCAACTGCCTCTTGGACGATGCCTTCTAACTCTTTTGCTTTGGGTGCGTTTGAGGGATCGGCCAACTGCCAAAGACTACAGCTATTGATAAGCTGAATCAAGATGTCAGGTATACGGAAATAAACTTCCATCTTGGCTAGGTCAGGTAGGGGCTGTGATACGTAGACGTGGGCGAGCATCGTTGGGATGTACGTGCCCTGAATGTCGGCTAATCTCTCGTACGTCGCCGTCTCTGTGTCGAAGTACTCGAGAACTCGACGTTGCAGTCCCCCTTCGTACTGTGCACGGCCTTCCCAAGAGTCCTCGTAGTAGTGCTCTGGAGACCAATATAATCGAGATGCAGCCTGATCTTGCTTTATTCGGTCGAAAAATTCAGGAGCCCTGCCTTGATGTACGTACTCTTGCCAGATTGCTTCGTCTTCGGAAGTATGAGGTGAGTATCTACCCCCTATCGTGCGGAAATCTGGGCCGAAACGTCGGTCGTAGAGCTTCAGAATAGCTTTCATAGGTCCTAATTGCGTATCGAAAGTGACCACCATGACTGGCGACTGTGTAATGCTGAAAGTCTTTTGGATGGTTACGGGAAGTTGCTTGCTATGGATGTACTTGTTAAATGTCCGGGTGATGATGAGATTTAGCGACCGACCAGCCACATAAGGCAATGGAGTTGGTATAGGCATTTATGACGGATTTGATCTCGCGGGAAACGATGTAGACCTTTTTAAATATTTATTATTATTAATAAATCGAAAGGACAAGCAAATAAACGTGGACTATGTGGTTTTCGTTCAGTCATTTGTAAGTAGCGACGAATAGGTACATGTTATGTACCTACCTACATGTAGTGTTCGGATTTTAAATATACGGACCTATTTTACGGAGGATGCTTTCAGAAGTTTGTTCCACACACTGACCCCTGGTAACCTCTGGCCACAGCTGTCGGGCCAAGCCAGCAATAACATAGAATACTGGGTGTACTTGGGCTTCTCATCCCGACGGCTGGGGCCAGACGTAGCCAGTGCTTGCCAGAGCTGACAGGTATGGAAAAGACTTTTGGTAGCGTCATCCGTAGGCAGCGACGGGACTGGAGCTCGATCTCGGACGGCCCCACTGACTCACCACCGACCTAATTTAACTTCTTCGGGCTTCTGACATTCGAACATTACATAGATCACCAGTAAAGAATCCAGAACTCTTACCAACAGCTAAGCTCTTAACTCTCGCCAATAGCCAAGCTTTCATCGTATTTCGTTCAGCTCACATATTTATTTGCTCTATCTTTTTATTGCTCTAAATATATTTTTACTTTGACCCCAATATGTCGCGGCGTCCATCTGAAGTCGATCCTGCATCTTGGCCTTAATTGGGACGAATGCAGTACCAATAAAAGGCACTATTATAGAGTGGGGCGCTTCGCGCCCAGAAACTCTTATTGAGGCCCTTAATAAACGTAAGGCACAATTTAACGTCACTCCTAGCACACCAACACCTGAGCCAGAACCGAAGCCAACCGTCGCTCCGGAGTGGATGTCCCAAGTCCATAAAGACGAATACGGCGGGCATTTCATTTATGATGAAAACGGAGAGTAATGTGACGCGTCTGGAAAGAAGTTGGACACTGGTCTGAAATGTATTGCGTATAGGGAATTGTGGAGATATAAGTGTTAGGAGTCTAGCCACTCGGGCTACGAGGAACCAGGGAGTCTATCGGAGTCATCAAGGGCTTCATAGCTAAGACAAAGGATGCTCACGTATATGGACCCGGGACCTGCCCGTGGCCGCTAGCTCGTAGATAGGGCCCCTCGTGCAACAACAGAGTTTTTCCCATGCTTCTATGGTCTGCATCGTGACAGCCTCCTACCTGTGCGGCCACCAGAGATCACACAAGGGGCATCCGAGTCCCCATGGCAGCTGTGCTGTGGAGCGCAGTATACCCGCATGAGCTGAACGCCGACATACTGCAGACTCTGCCGCCCCTAGGTGATTTCACTGGTATTGCACCAATAAACTTGGCGAACGCTCTCGCTTCACAATGTCGTCTGTGTACGTGGAAGCGCCTCGAAAACGCGGCACCGCCTTAGCGTTTCCTTGCTCCGGGACCGATACGGTAGCTCCGAGGGTAGACATCGGGGCGGCCGACAGCATTCCATGCGACGTGCTGATCTCGCACCGGCTATTCTTCCCAGTAGACTAAGGCACGACGGCTCTTCCGGCGCATGCGAAGGCTTCAAGGCTGTGCTGCTGCAGTATGCTTTAGAGCATTTTGGCTAGACCTTTCAGCAAGCCACATGAAAAAGACAAGTTTCACCGTCAGATTCTTGAAAAACAAGTTGTCGGGAATAGGCTAGAAGGCGGCATCGGATATGCCCGCATGTCGGGATAGGTTTGTAACGGGATATGCGGCCCGTTGTGGAGTTGTGAGAGCGGGGAAGAGGTACAATAATGTGCACCAACACAAGTAAGGGGTGCAGTAATACCGGTTGGTTTTCCTTCTTCTGGATTTTTATCACAAAGGCCTTTATTAAGAACGCATAACTTCCAAATATCATCTCGTAGATGCTGAAGACCCGTTCTCCAAGTACCATTGCTGTATTCGCTTTTGTATTCTTTTGCCTGTTCTGGTTTCTTGACCCAGTCGCCTTAGTGCATTCACCTTCTCCACACGGCAGCATGGCGGTGAAGCATTTAGTTCTGGTCCAATTCAAGGCCGACACTAGCGCCGAGGTCGTGAAGGAGGTCCGTCACCGTTGTTTAGTTCCCCGATGCTGTGATGAGCTGGCAATGAAAACTAATCTTGGTATACATAGTAGACTTCTTCGCGCTTCCTGGGCTTGAAAGATGGCTGCATCCATCCCACGTCGCAGAAACAGTATATCAAGTCCATTACCGGTGGCAAGGATAACTCCAATGAAGGGGCACAGGTATGGTCAAGGGCTGCATATACAGCTTGCGATCGCTAATCAACCCGATAGCAAGGCTTCACTCACGCTTTTGTTCTAGAGTTCGAGTCGCTGGAGGATCGCGATTATTACGTCGACACTGACCCAATCCATCAGGAGTTCAAGGCTTTCGTGGGGCCCTTCATAGAGAAGATTATTGTTGTCGACTATTCCGAGGGGGAGTTCTAGGGTTCTGGCTAGCCAAGTTGCTGTAGCATCTAACTGACGAGTCTCATGAATCTCTCGCTACTCCCAGTCTTACTCTGTACTATTTTCTGAAGCTCAACAATTAATGAGCGGTTACTGAGCATTGCTCACGTGTAGCAACGCTGCATAGGTAGGTACTTATGTATAAGGCCTAGTAGGGCTATTCATTTTACCTCAGCACCTCACCAATTCTAGTGAGCGATTGATGATTTCTGTCAGAGAAATATACCTCAATATGGGCCACCTTGTCTCCAGCTAAGGTTCTGTGGCCATGGCACGATTTCACATTCCTCACTTTCGTACTCAATGAATCCTATCCGGATATGCCTGGTCAAGACTTTCGTCCCGATATTATGTCTCCCATATATCCCTATTACTCGTTGGACCTCTAAAAATAGGTAGGTACCTATGTAAGTGACCAGTTAGATTTAATTCGGGGGTTTCTAGTCCTAAATTTCGTCACATCATACTGGGCAAAACAACTAGGCATCGAGAACCTGTAAAAAATAGTCATATTGTCTAACCTTCATTAATCACTCACTGTATACGCTCAGATACCTCGAGACAATAATCACCAAGCTTTGCCTTGTACTTATTTTCCATCATGGCGGATCTTTGGCTGAAACATGCCTTTTCCATTCTTTGTTCGTTGTAGTAGTCTCGAAGAGTTACGTAATATGGTACCTACGTCCTAGGTAAGTATTACAAGAGATATCAAGTTGTAGGTGTAATTACTTATTGCTTTACATCAATGAAATAGTTAGTAGTGAATTTGTCTAGCTTATAGATATGAGTAATATTATTATGTTTCTATTCACTTACTGTCATATCAGTCTCATATGCCTACAATGCTCAATGAAGATTAGCTAGACAGCTTGAGGTAGACATAAGCCCATCAAAAGTGAACTGCGCAATATGGCATTGCTTAGTTAGCGATCTTATGTAGTATCTCTTGCGATAAAATAAAGAGAATCCTGCTACCTACATCGCGCGATGCCGTCAATGACAGTTGTAACATAATTTGTTATTGGTTAATTTCGATTACACAGTATGTTAAAACATGACGTTTTTATAACAGGGTAAGAACTTGTTATTATTATTATTATTATTATTTT
>MU400140.1:0-10653 GCA_022578945.1 Hypoxylon fuscum
ATATTTTATTTAAAAAAAAATTATAAAAAATATTATATAATTAAAATATATTTTAATAATAAATATAATAATTAATAAATTAATTAAATTATTTACGTATAATTTATTTATAAAGTTTAAAAATATTTTAAAATTTAAATTCATACTTAAAAATAAAAATTAAACCTAATAAAATAATAAAATAACAAAGCAACTGTAATTATTATAAGGTAAGGACGTAAGGTAATTAAAGATATAACGAAACTAATAAAACTAACTGCATTAAGCTAAAAGGGCATGCTAAGACTAGGAGCATGCGGAAGTCACAGTATGCGGGAGCCATGAGCATGCGGGAACTAGGAGCATACGGGAGCTAGGAACATGCGGGAGCAGTAAGCCAGGGGGGGAGCTAGAACGAGATCACAACACTTAGCCCGCAGGAGCAAAGCAGACCCTAAGGCATAAGTAGCAATCAGGGAGAGCAGTCAACGTTATATTAAAATCCGAAAAGGTAGCACTTAAACAAGCCAAAGTCCGGACTAATGTAGGGAACAATTTATAAACCTTCCAGCAGGCCTTAAACAGGAGTATTAAAATAAGTAATCAAGGGACTGCTATCAGGTACAATACATGGCTTCTTAACAGGAAAGTATATATAAACAGGACTTCCCCCATCACTCATAAAGACTGAACAGGTAGATCAATACACACAACATCAGCTCATATACCGTATATTTCAGCACGTTACACGTAACAAGACACATGCTGCCTTGCGTAATATGGAGCGTTTAGATTTTGGGCGTGATGAAATTAATCATGACTTGGATACTCCTATCGTACAGCTGCCTCGGGTTAGCTGGCACGGCGTCATTGATCTCTTTAGAAAGAGGTATCGTTTTAGAACCTGCCTTGCACTTTTCATCCTTGGCATGGTTCAGCTGTGCGGTATTGACGGTGTGCTCTACGTATGGTTTAGGATTTTGTTTGGTGGCTCTCAGTAACGTAACTGACACTTTTATAGTACGCACCAACTCTTTTCGCGCAGGCAGGTCTCCCAGCTGATACTGCCTCCTTCGTAGCCTCGGGCGTTTCTGGCATCCTGATGTTCGCCATATCAATTCCCGCTTTCATTATGGCGGACTACTGGAGGAGGCGAACCATTGTTGCAGCCGGAGGCGTGGTCCTTGCTAGCTGCATGGCTGTCGTGGGGACCTTGTACGCCTCTAACAGCGTCGTCAACGACGGCGGAGTAGCTAGCTGGGTCGTAATTGTACTTATTTTCGTCTTCGCACTCGCATACGTCTCTACCTGGGGCATCGTTGGAAAAATATATGCCAGCGAGATTCAGCCCGCTCACAATAGAGCTACCGCCAACGCATTGGCGCAATCACTAATTTTCGTGAGTTACTTTATCTTGCTTATTGTATAATACTATAAATATGTAGGTATTCCACGATCCGGATTCTAACTGTGCCGCAGTTCACGAACTTCTTGACCGCTTTCATCACTCCGATATTCCTGGCCCGGTCTTCGTCGGGGCCTTACTTCCTGTTTGCTAGTCTCACATTATCAACATTGTTTATCTTGTGGCTTTATATGCCTGAAACGAGAGGAGAATCGCTTGAGTCCATTCAGGAGATATTTACACCTCCGATACACGGTTTAATAAGTAAAATGCGGTTCAGATGTCGACCAAGGCTTTTCGGCAGCCAGGCATCGAACCGCGGCGCAATACCTCTTGGGCATTTGAATTCTACGTCCGTAGGAGATATATAACAGGGCTTAGCTGTATTACTCCATACCCCTGACATACCATTTCCTAAACTTTTGGGAAGACATGGCTTGCAACCAAGATTGATGCAAGCTACCCAGTCAAGATTAAGGGGTAAAGTATCGCCCTAGGATGGCTATGGATTTGGTAGAACTACTTAAGGGGAACATTTGTGAATGGAGACAGCTTACATGGGAAAGACCCATTCAGCCACAAGAATCCTCTCCTGAACACGCTACTTTGAGCGACTTACCGTTGAAACATGATACTCTTAACTTCCGTGTTCCATCTCAGATCCTGCTAAGAAGCTTAGGCCAAAATAACGGTAGTCTCGACAATGCAGAAGTATGAATGGTAGTTTTCTAGCGTGGAGTTTATCCACACTCTTCAGATTGTACTAACTTCGGAGTTATTTCGACTCGAACGGGACATATTTGTCTGATTAGGCTGGAAGCAGGATTTAACGACAGAATTCCTTGAGCTCAATGTTACAGCATCATTGCCTACCTAGCTAGTGCTAATTAATTACGTACCTACGTATGTCTCAGTTCTTTCTCGCTCACACTAGACCCAGATCCACCAGAACATCCGCCAACGGCGCAGCTACAACGCAGCCAATATCGTACTGAGCGGGATACGCGTCATTGGGTCCTGTCTTATTGTCGTACGCCAGCCGCAGCAGAGTTGACTGGAGAGGATGGTATGTCGACAACCCATAGCTAAATTGATTTGACAGTCAGCTTCTGCATCACACAACCTCGACTTTACTAGTTAACATACTTGGTGAGCCCGTTGGTAGGATCCTTGGCGAAGGCCGCCCACATGCCGCGCACGTACGTCGCGATCTGCTCCTGCGCCTCCGTGCGGCCCACGACATTCTGGATCTCAAGATCGGTTCCGAATATGGTAGGGATCTCGATGCCGTGCCAGGCCCCCGAATCCGGTATCGTGCTGAGCTGGAGGTTGGGGAAGTTACCAAAGTAGCGGTACCGCCACGTCGGCACGTCGTTGTAGACGGACGCCAGCGCGCGCTCCGATATAGGGCAAGTGTACACCGACATCTGCAGGAACTCCCACTCGGCTTCTGGATACGTCACATTCTGCAGGCCGAACGATATCTTGAAAATCCCGACCTCGTAGTTGTTATCACCGATCAGCAGCGGCCGCTTGGTCAAATTGCCCTTCGCCGACCGGTTCGCGTAGTCTGAGAAGACGATGGTATCGTCGACCGAGGGGCCAAACCCGCCGCTGACGCCGCCAAGCCCGGAACCGGAACCGATGGCGTTCTGGATGGTCTGCCAGTCGAGGTTCAGCATGCAGCTATAGACGGTGCTGGCGTCCGAGTCGCCGTCGCCGCACCCCAGCGTGGCTGTCATGGCGTACCACTTCTGCGCCGCCGCGTCCGCACTTGCTGGCGTTCCCGGCACGAATACGGTGCCCGATTCGGCGATGAAGCCGGCCACGATGGGATCCTCGACCCACGCGTACGAGAAGTAGTCGACGGAGCTGCCGCCAGCTGACTGCCCGAAGAGGGTGATCCGGTCTGGGTCACCGCCGAACGCCGCGATATTGTCACGGACCCATTCCACAGCCAGACGTTGGTCAAGGAGACCCAGGTTGGTTCTGGAGGCTGGATTACCAGGAAAACCGAAGATGCCTACACGATAGCTTGGTCGGGTTTAGCCGGGAGGACCTCAGCAGGACGATTACGGGACAATAGGCTTACTTGGCGCTCACCACAACTACACCTTCTAGGTCGGCGATATGCTTGCCATTGTACCCCTTATTATCTGTCGTGCCGCTAGTAAAACTGCCCCCGTAGATCCAGAGAAGCACGGCCTTCTTCTCCCCACTATGCGGCTTCGTCCAGACATTGAGTGTGAGGCAGTCTTCGCTGTAGGTGACGTTTTCTTGGGATAACAAGGACATCAAAATTTGGACGCCCTGTGACGTTATCTGCAGGTCTGGAGAGGACCGAATCTGGCTAGCCGACGTGATGCTAGGCGAGGCGGGGCAGGTATCGCCCTAAAATATTAGGTGAGCATGAGAACATGGTAACAGATCCTCCGAGTTGTCAGACCTACGAACGCTGTAGCTTTGATAATGGATGATCCGCTGAACCGTTCCGGTGGAGCCCACCGTAGCCTTCCTACAGGGGGCCGAGCGTAAGGGATTCCCAAATATTCCGAGACCCCGTCAGTATCACTGGCAATTTGACCCTCGACAATACCGCTAGCGGTGGTGACACGCGCTACAGTCGCCGCTGATCCAATCGCTGTGTATCCAAGGGCGACTAGAATGGGCAATAGGCCGACAAAGGCAAATTTTGCCATGATCATATAATGAAATCGATGTGCTATGGACTTTCTGATTTGAGCTCTCAGCGGGGATGTTCGTGGATTCGTGCTTGATTTCGCGGACTTGCTGACTCGGTGTGGACATCTTCGACGACTACGCGCTATTAAATACGCCGGCGGTGACGGTTCTCTGTGGGGAATTTTTGTAGACGAAGGATCTAGTGCCTGAGGGTCATCTCGGACTCTGGTGTGGGGGCTTTTTCCACAGTAGAATTCGGCTTACATTCATAAATACGTACCTGAACTTTGGGTGAATGGTCCTGTTTGTGAAGATTTGGTTCCTCGCATCTTTTGAAAACATTCCTAACAATGTCACGCCGTTCTTACCATATTATAGTATGCCAGTCTATAACACCACGTCGCTAGGCCAAAGGTCCATAACAACCCTCATGAGCTGGGCCACGAGTTCTATAACAGCGTCTACGTGATGGGACGATCTAATAGAATAACCAAATTGTCGAGCCTTTCACTAAGCCTGTTGACTGCTGATTCCCTTGGTACTGATCAAGGCCCTGTTTAACGATGCGAATTGAATCGAGCAACTTTAGGAGTGACGAGATGTATATTCTGCATTATGGGCACGCTGTCTCATGCCAGAGTCCGAGCCCCGGTTTAGACAGTATAAAGTGCGGATGTCTTTGTGTTCGATGAGTGAGCGAAGGATATATGATCCTATGGACCCCGTAATGCCTGTTACAACGCAAACATAAGGGTCGCTTTCACCCTGCTGTTGGGGGGGGGGGGGGGGGGTCTCGGCTACCTAGTTGATATGGTGCAAACAGGTCTTGAGAGTCGCATCGAGTCTTGCTTTACGCTCGTATTCTTGTTCATCTACCAGCGCATATTTTTCTCTACCTACCCCTAGGGTTGCTTTGGCCAGCCCAGCCGGTATAGGGTTCGAATAGATTGTGGTTGGCTTTAGATCGCCCACGTACCTAGGCTTTCAACCTGATATTCCGGCATAAACGTAGTATCTGAAGGGAGTCAATCCCACGAGCCAGTAGATTGTCGTCCTTGTCAATGTCGGTGAGAGAAATTGATTCATTACAGGCAGTCTAAATCAATGCGATTGTGGACTCTAGATTATCAAGGTAGAGTTTGTTGTCCAAGCTGCGAGAGACCTCGCCAGGGGTGGAGTCGACTGCTTGGTATAATTCGTCGATTGTCTGAGCATACAGACCGAGGGTGACTTTCTGCCTTTTGGTGTCTGTAGAAATAAATGGCTTATCCGGTTCCGTGAAGAGAACATGTGTCGCTGCTATCCTAACGTGCGCTGGTGAGTCTTGGTTAGCTTCCTTAATGGTTGGTCATATATCTTTAATGTAGTTGCCCTTCTCTTCAAGTTCAGACTTGTCCTCATCGCGATGTTCGTATACAGCGCCCACTTGAGGGTGCAATGCCAAGTATTCCCAATCTGCCGACTAGTCAAACTCGACTGGGTAGATGGTGGAAGTCCCATGCGCGGCTAGACACTCGTGCTTCCACCGCGATAAAAGATCGATATTGCGCAGTCGGGATCCAGAATGCGGCCATTACCTGAATGGTTGGGAATAAGACCTAAGTTGAAGAGGGAATGGTATATTAAGGCGCTCCTATCTTTTGAACGCGGTACAATACACACTTTGCGCGAGAGGCTATGGCGCGGAAATTATGTCGCACTCTGCCCGCAGGCAATAGTCTCTGAAGTGCTGGACTAGAGGTGGGTGGATTGAACATGATGAGGAGAGCGCCTCGTCAAATGAGCCTAGGTTGAGACGAACTCGCGCAACACATGGCGTTTACAAACTTAATGAAATGGATGATTTATCCTGGAGGTTCCCGTCGGATGGCTCTAATCTAAGGGAGAAAAACCCACGGTACTATGTATGTGCCTTTGAAAGTCTTGTCTGATAAAGCCCTTATCGGATAAGCTCTTATCAGCTTATCTTACGGACCTTAGGTACCTAATGATTTGACTTCGTGACAACAACAACCGCATTGATCAGGATTGGACGGATTGCGAATCCGAATCTTCTACGACGACCTACGTTTGCAAATATGTCCGATTAAAAATGGCTGCACCAGCGTCTTGCAATAGTCATGACGGTCTCTTTTGAACGCAATCTAGATACCTACGCTTCTACCTTTTCCCATAAACAGCAACTCCCTAAGCTTAACGGTATCCACATCTCGAGATCTTTTCAATTGTCCCTAGAATTCTACTAATATCAATCAAGAACTCGACAGTAGACTGACGAAACTGTTATAACAGCCCAATGGTGCATCCGAAGCGATCTTTTCCCAGATCGCATCAATCTTTCTCGCCGCCTTCTCACTAAGTGGTCCATTTTTGATTCCAACCACAATCTCAGTCAGCTGCTCACCACTTCTCGCCCCAACAATAACAGCGTCGCCTAGAGCGCCGTCTAGCTTTGAGTGATACACGATCCACCGATATGCCAACTCGATACCTGAGATCCCCTCTTCTTTTGCGATATCATTCCAGGCATCAAGCCCCTCTAAAAGCGATGGCTTCCCAAACATGCTGTTATACATCTTGCCCTGAAAGTTTTGCGAGTCCCAGCGGCCGGTTCCTCCGTTCCGAATAGCCTCAGAGGTCTTGGCTAAGAATCCCCCGGCGCTAGGGCTGTAGGCGTAGAAGGCGATGCCGTATTTGCGGAGCACTGGGATGAGCTCGGTCTCGGCGCGCCGCGCGAACGCGCTGTAGATGCCCTGATACACGGATGGCAGAACATAGTTATGTTCCTTTGAGATGCGCATCACATTCTCAACATCCTCGGCCATGAAATTCGATAGGCCGAAGCGCTTGAAGGCGCCTGCTTTGTAAAGCTCATTTACTCCAGCTAGCGTGTCTTCGAGCGGAAGCTTAGGATCCGGTGCGTGTTGGTAAAATACATCGACCTGGAAGTTACGTCAATACCGTATTTCATCCAAGGACATGTTATGGCCAATGGCAATGAAGCTTAAAAACCTACACTATTAGTGTTGAGCCTCCGAAGGCTCTCCTTGCCAGCCTCGATCACCTTATCCTTCGTAGATAACTCGTCGAGCTTGAAGCCTCCAGGAAACTTAGTGTCAATCACAAAGCGAGACGCTGCGTTGGTCTTTCCTAGGAGTTCCTCGGATTCTCCATAGAGTAACGCTGTGTCAATAACCCCAATCCCCAATTCGGCAATGATATCTAGGAACTTCTGGACCTTCTCTGGCGTATCGAAGCCGTAGAAGGACTCCAGAACAGCCCCGCCAAATACGAGCTTTGGTTGAGCATTCGCCATTTTTTTTGTTGGACTAGATAGTTGATTGTTGGTTTATGCATGGAAGATTTCACAAGTATAAGGGAAACTGGCTCTATTAAATATGCGCTGAACCTCGCTGGTCGACCTCTCATCGATGATGTGTCACTAGTAATGTGTCAGCGCTAGTCAGCGATGAAGAAGTCAACGACGCAGGGTTAGCAGTACGGATACTTACAAGTTATCGCATCGGCGTGATTTCACAGCGAAGCACAACCAGGATTGGAGATCTTCCAGGATCATCAAGTGCCCTAGATAACACTAGTCAGGCGCTAGACTGAGCTAGAATCGTCTAATCCTTCAAGTGACTATAGGAACCGTGTCCTCAATATCCATAATCACCGTTCCTATTGCCATGCCTAGTTTTAGAGGCTATAATGACGTTGGTATCACCAGACCCTTGCTCATAAGAGAATTAACTTCAGGAGAGAAGATGTTGGTAGGCAGAGGTTTCAGCAGCTTTCGTCGTAGTAGGTACCTAACTTTCTTCAGAATATGCATGCATGAACGTAGGAGCAAGGCGAAGGAATGGGTGCTTGAGTAACTAAGGTTTTGAGCTATCTAGTTCACACTAGAAGCCGTTCACACCATTGAAACTTCCCCATGTGTACACAATAGAAGTTCAATCTAGCATAGTTGAGTACAAATGTGAGATGTTTCCACGGCTGCAAACACTCGTAGCGTTAATGACTGATTGTATCGCTGTGTTGCGAGATTCTACGCTGGCATAACAAACCCATGCAAATACTGGTATAACCATGCGCTAGACCTCGTAACCGAGTCCACGCGCAAGCGCACCCTCGCCAATGTATTTTGCTGCCTTTTATCTAGCTCTTCTGCTACAATTGAGAGTTGGGCCGTAGTCCACCGAACAATCATTTTCGTGGCCCATAGCTTGGGAGAGACTCGTCAAAACCGTGAGCGCCCCCATTCTCTCGCCATCCTACTGTCGTCCCTAAGGTGGACGTGGGCTAGTACATGACTATAAACGCCCAAGGGACAGGCCGAATACCATGAGCGTAATAAACCTCAATTGCAAGACCCCACGTCGCTATAATGTACAGCCCACCGCTTCTTCAGGCTATCATTCTCTCTGTAGCATCGACTCTCTAGTCCTTACTTGCTATTTTCAACTTTTACTATGCGTATATACGACCGTTTTAACCCTTTTAGCTTTTAGAACCTCTGAACGTCACGTATAGGCGTACATTGACAATCGTAGTGGCTCTAGTGTCTTTCGTCGGCATGGTAATTACCTTGATATTTATGGGTTTTCTTTGGACAAGCGGTGAATTTTCGTTCCCATACCTGAGCGGAACGATTATTCTCTGGAGTCTGATTACTGAGGTATACCTACGCGATAACCTAAACATATGTTCTAAGAGTCGCTGACGATGGTATAGCTGGTACTGATGGCTGGGGCCTCGAGTTGCGGCCAGCGGTCGTTCGCCCCTATTCCTCTCGTCTGTATATTGATTGGGACTTGTACCTTGTTTACGGCTGGGCTCGTTGTTATTTTCAAATACCAACGACCTACTTTAGGTCGTACTTTGTACGACATCTCGATCTACATGTACCGATCCTGGATGGTCTGGGAGTGACTACGCATCGCTCAAAACACTGCAGAACCAAAGTTACATTGCTACACACCACCTCCTTCTGGTTCTAGTCTTTGGTGCTAGCATATTCGGACAACGGCTTACTAATGTGACTGAGGAATTCAAGTCGTATGCTTGTCCCTTAAAGAAGCAAGACTTTAGCTAACTATGTAGTATATAGCCGCTTTATCCGTTACGTATGACGTTATTCTCGTGTTAGCAAGGTGCCATGTAAAATGGAGGGTTTATCAGGAAAGGGAAATTTTATTATCGAATATTCCTCCTAGAAATATACCCACCAGTGTGAGCAGTGAGGCGCAATGGTAACATATAAGTTTTATACTCGCAATATATGTTCGGTCTATTCATTATGTTTTGTATTGATTGACAACTCAGGGCTACCAAAATGATACCTTGTTCGGATCCTAAAAGAAAGGAGCCCCCTTTTCGAATTTTCCATCCGACGCCCATCTAAAAGATCCCATTGGCCTCACACAAAAGGAACTAGGGCACTGAACCAATATTAGTGCCTCTTCTTATGGTCCTGATCTACTGAACTTGACAGCCATGAAGACCTATGGCGCCTACTTACATATAATGATTTAGACGGACTTTCAGTAAATACACCGCAAACCTGCGCTACCAATTTCACCCATCTAAATAGTTACGGACGAAATAAGCTATTTATTGGTCTATCTTTACTACTATTTCTTGGGAAGCCGTGGTGCCTTGTTGCAAGGCGCCAGCCTTCGTCATCGCTACTAGGAATCTCTGGGGAAGGCCTTCACTTCTGTCATACGGCTACAGGTGCCAAGAGGTTATTCGGGCTTTCGGAGTTCACGATACGGATATTATGCAAGTGGTCGTTGAATCGAAGCAATAGGAATGATTATAATTAGATCTACTGGCTATGAGAGGGTGGCTATGGACAGCCCGACCTGCAGTACAGGCTGGCAATATAGCCACGACGCCTAACATCGAGATCGCTGCCCAATTCATGTATCTATGTATCTATTATGCTGGGCATAGGTTAATGAATCCCCCTCGTAATAGGGATCAAGGACCTTAAGACCTTAGAGAATTATTAAAATTAAAATCGCTACGCGATTCCAAGCCCTTATACCAAGCCCTTGTTATATAAAACTGTGTATTAAACTTTAATAAGGTTTAAAAAACTGATATTAAATGTTTAATTAATAAATTATAATTTTTTTATAAACGAAATTTTTTCTTAAGGTTAATTATAATTATTATTTATTTTTAATTTTAAATTTTTTTTTATTTAATTAAAAAATTTATAAAAGTTATTTTATTTAAATATAATTAAATATATATATTTTTTATATATATTAATTATTTTATTTTAAATAATAAAATTTTATTATTATATATTTTAAATAATATTTTTAAAATTTAATTAAAGTAATAATTATTATTTAAAAATTAATTAAAAAATTTAAAAAATTTAAATTTTTATTAAAATTTTTTTAATAAAAAATTTTAATAATTTTTTTATATATTTTTTTTAAAAAAATATATATAATAATATATAAAAAAAATATTTATTTTATTAAATTTAATTATTTTATTTATTAATATATTAAATAATATTTTATTATTAAAATTTTTAATTTATATTATATATAAATAATATT
>MU400141.1:0-10334 GCA_022578945.1 Hypoxylon fuscum
AATAATAAAAATATTAAATAATTTAAATAAAATATATTAATATAATTAAAAAATCGTTTATAATTATAATTAATAAAAAAAAATATAAAAAAAAATAAAACTTTTAATTTTATTATTTTAAAAAAAAGTAATTATTAAATATATAATTTAATTACAGTGAAAGGTATAAAATAATAATTAAAATAATTTATAAATATAAATAAGTAAGGTTATTATTAAATGATCGGACTTTAATTACTTTAGCTGCCGATAATATATTTTAATTGGTTGAGAAAGGTTCCGGAGCTCCGCCAGCTCTTAAAGTCGGGATCTTTCGGCGCCCGTAGGGGGCCCTCATGTTTGTTGACCTGTTGGAAAAAAGTTGAAGATGACAATTTTAAGTGGGAGGAATCAGCGCGGGGGCGATAAAAAAAATATGTTCCAATGGATACGTAGGTACCTAATCTTTAGGTTGTGGCTCGTTGGTGGGCTAGTGGCTTGGTGGGGCAGCAAGGCGGGGCAACGAATTTTTCGCCCTGGAACAAAGTTTTAGCAATAATAATCCTTTGTGGGCCTTGTGAATGCCTCAGGCAGGCAGGCAGGGAGAAAATAGAAAATGATGGCAGGCAGGTGGGGGCGGGTCTCGGTTCACCGCTTTCGTCTTACCATTCTTTCTGACGTCAGGGTTGGTTGGTGTTTCCAGTAAACTCGCTCACTAAACTCTCCATACAAGCATATTACCGGGATAGAGACTATTTATATACTACATGTACCTAGACAGCCACCTAACACGAGCATTCACAACTATGGACGCTGCCTATGACACAAACACCATGCACCGGACGCTCTACGTCCTGGTATACCCTTCCCGTTTATTCGCTGCACATTGGTCTTTCTGGCTACCTTACGTCGACGCTGGCAACCAGCAATCAAACACCGGTGACCGCATCCATGCAACAGGTGACCGTCTCCACGGGTTTCAGTATGAATATATCCGCGACTACAACGTTCGCGAAGACGACAGGCATCCCAATCCCTTCCCTGTCGGGTTGGTGCCAGAGACACACTTGAGCAAAGCAAGCAAGGACGGAAACACCATTTCAGGTGAGGAGGGCCAGGGTGGTGCAGAAAACGTCGCGATCAATGCGTTTGACGAGGCTTGTAGAGAGGTGCCAGCACCGGGACCTAGCCTCAACAAAGTGAACAGGACAGGTGTCGGCAAGACAACTTCAGCGCCTCCCAAGAAAGCCGAAGTAAAAGATTGCCAGTGGTGGATTAAAGAAGCTACTTCGCATTTAGTCGAAAAAGAAATGCTGTTACCGCTAGATGGAGGACACGAGGGGGAAACTCCGGTCTTACGAGTGAACAGTCTTCCACGACACTGATACAGCCGAACACTCTCACGCATTGATGACCGGAATTTTCCCCATATATAATCAATACAATAAACACTATGAGGTCGATTGCAGTACCGTCAGGAGTAGCCCGATAGTCATAACTAACATTAGGTAACCAAGGAAAAGTCTATCAGTACAGAGCGAACCAATACAAGAAACGCCAAAATACATAAAAACTCGGACAATCCGAAAGTCAGTGAGTTAATGCCTTGGAGCTTTCTCTATGATTTCCAGGGGACCTTTACCCTTATTAAGACCACGAGTTGGGGGGAACATATAACCATGTTCTACCAACTTCTCAACAACACGCACTACCCACCATTGGCAGTCTGATAGCGTGACTCTGCGCGGCGGACCAGACCGTGCCGCCTTGAAAGTGTTAGAGTTTGGGATCAAGTTGGTTGGTTGGATTTGGTGTATGTTTTGTACTCACCGGATTATCAGAGACCCTATTAAGGCTCTGATTGGGGGCCGGGACAGACAAAACCAACTGCTCGAATGCATCTCGTGCTGTAGTGTCTCTAGCAAAGTGGAAGTCCTCGGCAATATCGACCAGATGTCGCGTGGAAACAAGGCCAATCTCGATAGGCGTGAGTGGTTTAGTACGTGTTAGGCTCAAGTCATAATTCCTGATGATCTCTTGGTGGAAACCCTGTTGGACATTCCCAGTGACGTGAAGCTTGCGCCCTGTCTTGCATGTTTTACTCTGGGCGTGAGGAGCAAAGAGGGCCCAGTGTGCTTTGAACGTCGCGCTCTCATAGCAAAGGAGGAACACAGGCCGATATTGTTCTGCCGTTGATGAGGTTGCTAGTACCGTGGATTGGACGATTGCTTGCTCCCCATGCCCCTTGGATGCGCTTGTCTCTTTCCCCCTTTTCTCACTGCTGAAGAAACCCATGGCAAGAGAGAGACAATAGGATGATGTAGGTGATTGATATAAATTTTATGACACAGGTCAAAACGATCGAGTATAATCTTGAGTAGAGCTGATATAACATATATTTGAGAACAAGATAGAGATATTCTTCAAAACACTCGAATAGACATCTGAAGAGCTACTTAAATCCTCGTGCCATCAGACTATAGTGTCATGTTGGCTACAAGGCTTTGAGACCTAAAAAGTAGGCCTTCACCCGAAACAAGTTGTTAGAAGGATATGACATTGACAGCGAGACGCTGTCATTTCGATTGGCTGATCTGAGAAGATGATAGTTCTATTCTAATAATAGAGAGAGTTTAGATACCATGGAAGGGTTGTCATCTACAAGGCTTCGAGGAGAGCTAGGATGTTAGTTCCTACGGACTAGGTTCTAAGGCTGTTCAGCGACGGCCTAGTAGGCCTCTAGTGCGGCCTCCTCTAACGTCTATAGCAGAGGTATCTTTGACTTGTTATGATTTCAGCCTGCTGTGTATGAGGGTTTAGGGAGTTTCTATCGTAGATTCTTGGTATCAGTAAAAGTCTTGTCTTATGAAATCCCTAGTTCGAACGGGCTTCGCAAGAATCGTCGCCCGAAGCAACCAACCGTTATTAAGCGCGGGGACTAGTGCCTTCTTCTGTAATTATGGTGTTCTCTGGCCACTGAAGCAAGATGAACGGAAAGTGGCATTGAATGTTGGTGAGAGCCCAGTTGGCCATCCGTCAGGTTTGATTGTGAATGTGTTGCTTGGCTTTTATGCACAGCCTCACAGCGGGCATGGTTGTGTGAGCCACATTTCTCAAAACCCGACCAGCGCCTTGAGCGTGTCATTCTTCCGAAATAACCGCGCGCGTATTCTTATCCATTGGTTGACGATTACTTATCGTGAAGTTGTGAGGGCATGGCTATCGGTTAAACCAAGGTCGGTTATCGGGCTGACTACAGTACCTAGGTAGGTACCTGACCTGAGGTGTCGGCACCAACGCTCTTTTAAGTCAAGAAGGAGACGACAATTGACAATTGTCGATTCTCAAAAACCTGCTGTTTCGTTCCTCAGCATGGCTTCCGTGGTCACTACCAACGTAGTGCCTAGGATAGTCCAAGTGGCAGAATTACCCAGCGCAGAAAACATAGTGTTTCGCGAATCTTCATTTTTCCAGAAAAATGGGCCCGACCTTCCATCACCCAAGGAGATCCGGGAAAAGGACGTCAGAATCAATAGTTATCGCGCCCGTTCATCAAGGCCCCCACCGATTCCGTTTGAAGAGCTAGGACTTGTCGTTAAATACGGCTCGGAGATCACAATAGCCGAAGCACAGTGTCTCTGGTATTTTAACCGATACATGAAGGATGTAGTGCCCACACCGGAACTATTCGGGTGGTGCCATGATGATGGCGAGACCTTCATCTACATGGAGCTTGTCAATGGCGATACATTAGAAGACGCATGGCCGTCGCTCAGCCAAGAAGAGAAAGACATAATTTGCGGGCAACTACGGACGTGCGTAGAGGCCTGGCGCAGCCTCCGCCAGGAGACAGAACCGTACTTTGTCGGTAAGATCATGTATTTGTCACAAATAACCTGGGATGCTGACAACTCCAGGCCATATCGGACGCCAAGGAGTAGGCGACATTATCTTCAGTGATGCAGGAGACCCGCATGCCGGGCCGTTCCAAGATATTACTCAATTTCATGATTTTTTTGCACGTTACTCCTGCCAACTGCAACCGGACTGGAACCCGCGGCGTGATTTTCCCGAGCTGGCTGGCTTGACCGACGACATGCCGATAGTATTTACGCACGGCGATTTGGACAAGAGTAACATACTCATATCTCCGAGAGAAGAAGGATCTCCGCCTCGCGTCGCCGCCATAATTGATTGGCACCAATCGGGGTGGTACCCAAGCGATTGGGAATATCTCAAAGCGCGATCGAGGTGCGAGCCTTTCTGGGAAGGGGGTCGGGACACAGCCTGGCTACTACAGATCATGTCACCAGCCGACAAAGACTATCAAGCAGCTTGGGAATTCATCAACGGCTCTCTGGGCTTTTAGCTCTATTAAAGCGAATATATATTAGTATGTCAACAGTTACTCGTACTTGATCAATATGCGACTCCGGGGAAGACACTTGTACCAACACCACGATGCTACCAACCATGAAACGAAAACGATAAGAGCACTCAATTTCGAAAGACTACCTAGCTTCTATGAAGATCTCCCAACTCTACCTCTCGAGGTGGTAGAAAGTCAAGCCACCATCAGTCGGGTGCAAGTGCTGAGTTGCTCGCGAAAGGCCGTCTTCAGCAGTAGCCACGGAACAATCAAAAGATCGGACTTGGGCCTCAAGGCCTAGCTAGGTCTAGATCCTCACAAAGTCTCGAGATCGTACTATATGAATTGTTTTCAGTCAAGACTCAACCACTCGCGGCGACTTGTCATATGCTCTAGGACACATTTTCGTTCGAGGTGCTTCCATCTGCCCAAGAATTTCCCTTTCATAACTGCGCGCCACATACCCCTCAGTTCCCCCTAATCCGCGCAACAAGCGATACCTAGCTACGTGTGGTTTTCTTTCTTTCTCGCCTCGGTCCAAAAGTAGCTATGATGAAGTTGAGAATTTACCAGGAGGGTCTTGTGTTATCGAAAATCATGACTACTATCTATAAGCTGCATTTCTTACACATACCTGCTTTAAGCGATGACGATCCTGGAATGACATCAAAAGGTGGGATCCTCGAACTGGCTCGTTCTTCAATTAATCTAGCCAAGCATGAAGGCGTACATACCCCGCTACTCGGCTGGCAAGGAGTATCTTAGAAGCTACATGGTGTTCTGGAAACCCTTTCGTCCAAATCCAGTCACCATATAGTGTTCAAGACGGTAAATCATCACTACCTCTTTATTAGCGTGGGAATCGTGTTGAAAAGGGTATCATTTTATTCTATCCTGTCTATCCAAATTTCCCCGTCCTATCAAATAGGGCCCTTGAAATTTCCGTACGCCCCAGGTGATGGGTCATTCTCCCACGAGTATCTCGGCGGCAAATCCTGAGAATGCAGCTCCGCTCTTGGAGGAGTCGCATCCAATTCCCCTCTCAAAGCTTCGCCGTGGGCCTCGGCGGGGAGATAATTGCTGTGCAGCTCGTGGTACACATGCGGCGTTTCTAATTCTCGCGCGCCTGGGCCCTGCCATATGGGGCTGACTACTGCCTGCGGCTCCTTGCCCTTGCCCTTAGACTGTCCAGATGCACCTCCCTCCGGTCCTTTCTCTTGAGTTGCAGCGGCTACTTTGGCGTCGTTCTTTGAACGATAGTGGCGCCACACGAAGAGACCAGCTACGCCAGCGAGAATCAATGCGCCCGCGGCCACACCGACACTGAGACCGACTATCGCGCCGACTGATAAGCCTGAACTGGAAGTTGGAGTCGAAGACGCCGAGGATGTCGAAGAGGTGGATGATGTAGATGTACTAGGTGTTGCTGATGGTAGAGACACGGGGGCTCCTGAAGATATAATTAGTACTGTGCTAATAGAATGGCGTCATACAGATATATTGTGTCAGCGTCGTCCACGACCACTTGAGCGATGGATCGTCGTGTTGTACACAAGGTATCATTAAATAGGTGGGAGTGTTCGCATTCTCGTAGAAAAGATGGACATGCCTATATGATTGCAGTCGTACACCGCGAAGCAATTCTTGTTGTCGTGCGTGTACAAGTACGTCGATGCCGTCTGCCAACACGTAAAGTTGCCATATCCGTTATTTCCGGTCCCCGCGTAATCTCCGGCGTCGCCCTGCTCCTTTAACACGGCCGTGAAGGTGACACTGGTATCGGAGAAGAACGCAGATGTCGTCGAGTTCGCCCAGTCGCGGTGCTGTCCGCTGGTCACGGGTGCGATATCTTCAGGCGAGTCGTCTGGAGTGCCGGCGAAGTACGATACCTCGGATGACAACTCGCTCGCGTCCTTTGTCCCTACGCAGTCGGCCAGTATCACATCTGTCGCGGGCCTATGTTAATTATAGCTCGGTACGAGGTTATCCTAATCGCTGCATAGTAGACTTCGAGGGTCTGCTCTGAAGGTATCTCGCAAGAAGGGTATAAGACTCGACTCTAGCTTGCGAGGGACACAGTATTGGAAATAGGAATTATCTTACTTTCTTGGTTGTCACGCGTCCCTATTCTCAGCGCCGTGGTAGCTGAGGAAGCATACGCGACAACGAGCACGCCTGCGAAGAGCATATCGACTGTGGTGTTTCCACTCCAAGGAATATGCTATGCTGTGCAGTAACGAAGCGCGGGGCACACGTTGGTTGAAATGACCTGTTACTTTCTTGGTAGTGGGTGTCGTCAGCACGAAACGAATACCCGGCGCGACGGTATCGTGCGAAATTACCAAGTTACACAAGATCTCAACAGCGAGAAGGGGATGCAGGACACCCGAGACGACATCGAGGGACCGAAAAGTAGAAAAGAGAAGCACCCCCATGGGGGGGTTTACCAGGGGGTGGTAGCGATTGAAGCTGGAGTGGTGGGACCCCTGGTGGAATCGCCGATCTTTTCTTACATAAATAGAGCATGGAATTTCTAGAAGACTTCTTCGAGCATTTGATTTGCGGCTCTGGCACTTGCTGGCGTCAGCACTAACCCTCGTTGCATCCTTATCCGGCGAAGCTGAACTTGAATTGGGTAAGGTTGAGCAACTGAATACAACAGTAACCCTCTTGAAGTATGGTTCTCTTCTAGGATATTATTTTGGTACAGTCTTGGCGGCAGGCGGGACGGCGGTCCTCCCGCATACCACATGAAAAAAAGGACCATTGAGAAGTGGAACAAACTGACATCCTCAAGACAATTATAGCTAATGAAGAGGATCTAGGTATCTTTTGCGTTGCGTTGCGCTCCGTAGGAAAAATGTGAGGTTTTATTAGTTTCGAGCATCGTAAACACATGTAATACGACCGCTTACCTACGTTGGGCCAATAAGGGGCAACTGGCAGTCAAGAATTAGCCTACTAATCTTCACAACCTTGCTTTCGTATTGGTGCTGACTCGCCCTAGGCATGTCAGCTATCTCACAGGCTGAATTGTTTACTAAACTGCGTTGAAATCCTCCATTCATTTATATGTAGATATATTGGGTCCCTCAAACTTCGACTTTCGGGTACCAGGATGCCTCACCGATCGCACTAGACTCGGAGTCCTATGTAGGGCGTTATCTAGTCCTAAATATATGTTAGCTCGAAAAGGTTCCGCGGTGAAATACAGACTTGCGGTTAATTCTGAAAATATTACGTAGAAATGGAAACGGGGAGGGAGGATGATGCCTCAACCGTTCAAGTTATCCTAGATTATGCTGGCTATATAAATATCGATTAATAATCCGTACACTGCGTAAATAGGTACCAGGTATGTATTTCGGCCCAGTGCCGCACATACACGCCACCTCGATTTCTATCGATGCATGCCATTAATTATTCAATTATTGCCCTTCATCATACACTTCACGATACACTATTTGTGACTGCTGCATATGTCTTCAGCGATCCTAAGGCATCTTGGTACTCTTGCTCGATGACTTTTACGTGTGTAGGAGACCGCGGTTGGATCGAGCAGGGGAACGGTAGCGGACTGGAGTTAAAGCCGTCCGAGAATGCGAATCTGGAGAGTGTTGTAAGAATACGAGGCAAACATCGCAGAAAGCGGACACTTACATGTCAACTTCGATATCTTTCCCATTCGCATCCTTTGCAGGTCCTACGTTGAAAGCCCACAATATGCGCGCGATATTCAGTTCTACAGAAGCAGAGCCCAGATGCATGCCTGGACAGATACGGCGTCCCCAACCAAACGCGCTATGGCCCCACTGACCGGGATAATCACGTTTCTCTATAAAGCGTTCTGGTCGGAATTCGTGTGGTTCGGGAAAGTCAGACTCATTCAGGTGAACTGAGAAGTATGGTATTAGTAAGACAGGATAGAGAGAAGATATCAATTTTGATGTTCTTACTACTCCATAAAGGGGCAATAACGGTGCTTCCCTTAGGAATGAACATCCCCTTATACACATCATCAGCTGTACTTGCGTGAGGCGTACCTCCTAGCACGGCCACGGGCCTCCAACGGAGGGTCTCAGAAGCAACTGCTCTGACATATGGAAGCTGAGGTAAGTCTTCAAACGTAGGAAGTCGACCACTTCCTACTACTCTGTCGAGCTCCTGTTGTGCTTTAGGGATAAAATGAGGACCAAACTTGACACATGCAAGGAGGAAGCTAGCGAGTGACCCTGCTGACTGCGTCATAGTATGTTAGCATAAAACATAGCTCTTAATGAAGACGAAACTCACAGTCTCTACCCCAGCGCCAAATGGAGATCCTGCGGTATAACCGATTTCGAGATCTGACATTCCCAAATTGTCCTTCTCCTCTAAAACGTGCTTGGCGAAACAGGTGGGCAAAACCCCTTTGTTCATCTTCTCCTTGACCTCGTCCATGAGATCTGTATACAATTGGATATCCTTTTGCCGCTGCTTTAGGACTTCGGCCTTCCACGGGGCAAACATGCTGGGTATGTACTTGAGCGCTGGATACCGTTCCACCGCATACTTCCCTGGGATGCTAAAACATCTTATTAGGAATCGCAGCTAGCAGATGAATATTGAATGCTTACTTGACTTGAGTTAGGCGATCCATTGACTCTGCATTGCGTTTCACAACAATGTCGGTGTCTACATTTTCTACTCTACGTCCGTACGTGACAGTAACAATGACCGAGGCAGCATAACGCTCAAGATGTTTCCGGAAACCTTCAGGCGCATTGAGCAAGTCGCGCATCAAGACCTTTGACTCCAGGCTCTGGATAGGTCTGTACGTCTCGCTTTGGCGCTGCATAAACCCGCTATGCAGTAGCTTTCGCCAGCGCCGCCAGAAGAAACCGTAGGACGCCATCAACCCTCGCATTCCACCCGACAAGAGCTCGCCGCCCATGATAAAACGGGGTCTAGAAGAGTACTTCGCCCCGCGCTTTTCTAGCAAATCCCATGCCGCCTGCGCAGAACCTAATATGATGGTTGGAGTCGGCCCCATCTGGAGATATACCACATCTCCATACTCCTGGTTCAGCTCCCGAAACCACAACCATGGTTGCCGAAGACCTGACTTGATGACTTTAGGTCCCGGCGGAAGTTCTGCGCGATGCGCATAGAGTTTCCATTCTTGCAGTAACTATTCCAACTGAATTAGTTTCGCAAGCTCATGGAGTTCCTTGAAGTAAGCTACCTACCCTCGGAAATATCAAGCCCAAATAGGAGAGGCCCACGGCAAAGCCTATACTGGCAAGAATCGTAGCATACATCTTGACGTGTATGATTATGAGTAGGTCATGACTTGGGATTATGAAAACGCGAGCGTAGAAAAGAGTGCGAATTAATCAGCCACGAGATTCTCCCCGCAGGAATATGTAGACAAGGATAGTCAGTATCCCATGTGGGCTACTTGCCTTTATTCAAACTGCCGACCTTGGCGGGGAACCCCATTGTGGGTAGTTACCCCGAACCGGCGCCCATGTGCTCTGCGGAGTAGTGCGCTGGAATGGGTCCTATACTGTAGGCGCTCGCTAATGTGACCTTGCTTTTGTTAATTTGTATGACCTGATTGGAGCATTGGATTTAAGAACCGGAGGTTAACCTGTAATTAATTACTGCAAATCTATTTTAAGAGTTTACGAGGGTAAGAAGAGTTATAAGCTTTATTTTTATACGTATATAATGTTAAAATAAATAATTAAAAGATTATTTTTAAATATAATATATAATTTTTTAATAAAAAAATATATATAAATAAGATTTTTTTTATTATTTATATAAATTAAATAAATAAATTAATATATATAATATTAATTTATATATTATATATTTTAATAAATTATAAATTTAAATTTAATATTTATAAATTAATTTTAAAATTATTAAATAAATTAAATTTAAAATTAAATTAAAAAATTATTAATAATAAAATAAAATATTAAATAAAATTAATATA
>MU400142.1:0-10148 GCA_022578945.1 Hypoxylon fuscum
AAATTATAATTATTAAATTTAAATTATAATATTATTAATTTAATATTTTAATTTATTTTTAATATATTATATATAAATAATTTTAATAATATAAACTTATATAAATTATATATAAATTTTATATAAAATTATATATATTAATTTATTTTAATATACGTGTAAAAGTGAAAAATATCGTATTAATATATATATTATATTATATATATAAAATACGTATATATAAAATCCGAACGTTATAAGCAGGTACGTGCTGTACCTGGTAGGTACCTTGGTACCTAGGTGTCTGAGAATTTCTACAGAGTCCCACTTTTCCGGCTCCCGAGCTGAACCTCCGGGCCCACAATTCCGGAGCTGGCAATGATGCGCCCCTTGATTATCAATGAGAGGTACCTAGTCGGGTACCGATCTGATATCTCTGATATGAATACCTAGGCACGTATGTTGAATAAAGATATATGAAAAGGTCCTCATATTGGCCGAATAATTGAAGCTTGATTATTGATTGGAGATTTTTACTAGCCTTTTTATTATGGCTATTGTTGAAAGTCAGATGTCCTTCCTCGAGCCATGGCTTAACAAGGAGGAGGGGCCGTATGTTCGCCACAAAGTAGAAGAATCATTTCCACGGTCCAACTTCACGAATCAAGAGCACTCGGTTTTAATCCATGACGCCCGTCCAACTAAATATGATTTCAAACTTGACACGCATGGCTTTGCCTTTCGTGACGATGAGCCTGTCGGTCATGAAATAGTCGAGGCAATCCGAGAGAGAAATAAGCCTATTATAGAAAGAAGATATTATCCATTGATAGAAAACCTGGTCAGGAAATCAACGGGTGCTACTAAAGTTATCATCTTTGATCATACTTACCGGCGGCGGGATCCAACACTTGCTCCCAACGAGAACCCTAATGGCAAAGAACAGCCAGCTACTCTAGTAAGTGTTTAAAATTGTCCTCATAGTCTCAGAATGATTCACTTATCAGCTAGCCAGGTACATTGCGATCAGTATGCCTGGCTTATTCGTATTTATGACACTTTCCACTCACCAGCAACAGGTCCGCTCTTGGTGCCGTCGGTAGAGTCCGACGCCACGCTGAGGGAGACGCTGAGAGACTACTTCAAGGCAGAGCACAGATTATAAAGTAAGTAAATTCTCGGAATCTCATACCCAAGTTGTAGTTAATTTGAACGAAGCGTTTGGCGGCCCATTCATGGAACTGTGGGAGACTGGCCCTTAGCTTTGATGGACTATCGCACGCTCAAAAGTTCCGAGATACTCCCAACGAGCATCTTTCAGGAGCGGCATGACATGCGGGGGCAAACAGTCTCTATCAACTACTCCGCAAGTCAGCAATGGTATTATCTCGATAAGCAGAAGACAAGTGAAGTGACTTTCATCAAAATCTGGGATAGCAAGGAGGATGTGGCGAGAAGTAAGTTTACCTTCACGCTTGTAGAGTTATATGTAGGTATTCAAACTGGTTCTAATTATGATCTCATCACTTCAGTGTGCGCTCATTGCGCCTTTCCCCATCCCGACGCACTAACAGATACTCCTCCACGAGAGAGCATTGAGGTTCGCTGCTTAGTCTTCTATGAGAACTAAGGCCACAGCTCTCACAATACGCTATGTATTTGTAGTAATAAATACATTATCAGATGAAGGCGAAGATGAAAGTAATGTATTCAAGAGCCTATTCGGTCTTGTTAGGGTCCTATTCACGTCTCACATCCCATCGCCCCTCCCCCAAATAGGCGCATGGAAGAAGTCATGATAGAACCACATCGTAATCACGACAGCCCTCACCATAGCTATAACCCAGAAGGGCGCATTTCCTGACTCGCTGTTCTTCAAACTTGCCCTGGTTATTTTCTCCATCGCAGACATGATTGGCACCCAGAAGGCCAAGAAGAGTGATGCACCAATGCGCGGCATGGGCTTTGTTGGTGGATGGTATACTGGGACACCGGCTAAGAATTTCCTGTACGAGATGGGCATGTTTGAATTGGCGGCGCCAGTCCGTAGAAGATCCTGGACTACAGTTAATAACGACACCAGTGATAGAACGCTACGAGAGATCGTTGACGCACCATATAACGAACACTCGGTCTAGCCACCCTTCGTAGGACTGTGACCAGAGACCTCGTTGCACAAGTTTTAGTGTAAATCTCGGATCCTTCAGATCCATCCGGCACAACCAACTCAGCCCTAACTTCTACTTCCTCATACGCGATTCCTCCACCTTCCGAAGCTATCACTTTTGCATACATCTCGGGGGTGAGTTTATACGCCATACCAATCAACTGCATGGTGTTTTCCCTCGTGGAACTATACATTGGCGATATGCTTGCAAATGAGGGTTCGGAGTAGGGCACTCCGGCACTATCCATGACTAAAGCCCAGCCAGGAATCGTGACAACGACTGTAGAGAGAGGAATGACTCCACGGTCGTGAATAAACTTCGAAGCGCTCAGATTCGAGCCATACGCAAGATACCATACGTTAGACGTGGGTGGTGGGAGAGTCTGAATGATCAACATCTTGCATGTATAGAAACCAACAGAGCGGCAAAAGCAATTATAGCGGATTGGCTAAGGTGTAAATCAAAAGAGGGGTGGTTGGATGCGCAGAGTGTATGATGCTTCCTGATTATGTGAATAATCGTTTTAGTATTTCTATTTATCAGCCTAGTCGTGAGAAGTTCGGCACCCGGTTACTCCCGGCGCGGTGTCTCATGTAACAAAAGCCCCTGATACATGTAGTTACTTCAATCAGCAGATCCCACCTCTGCTCAAAGATCTATGGGGTAAAATGCCATTGCGACTACTACTATCTCTTTGAATCTTACTCGCTTCTCTGAGAAACTTTATTCACCGCGATGTTAAGGACATTTGTGTGTGAGTCCAATCACACCTCTCGCACGCAAACAATTCGAAGTCCGTTGCTGCGAGAGATAGCACTGGAACTGAGAGTCCCACCACATCAGATTAATTATAGTACAAGCTTTGTAAGCAATGGAGGAGACTCGCTTGCGGCAATTAAGATTGTCTCGTCGTGCATATCAAAAGGCATGACGATTACGGTCGCTATGGTTATGAGCTTCAGTTCAATTGAGGACCTAGTCCATGACTTTGACCAACGGAACAGATCTCATCTTCTCTGCTATGAAGCCAACACGGCCGTTCAAGACATACTACCAACTAGGGAGAGTAGCTTGTTATCGGACTGGAGACCTGAAAAGCCCATCGAGCCCCAGCGATGTCTTCCGACTGGGACACAACTCCATCTCATTCACGGGGGCAAGACTCTATCAGGGCGAAACGTAGTACGTTACTACGAGACCTATCGCACAAATGATATACCGCTCGTCAAAAACTCCTGGGCCGCGATAATCTCTACCGAACCCATCTTTCGGACACGCTTTCAATCATTCGAACAAAGTATTTATTTAGCAGAGGAAAGCGAAGCCACTTTCGTTTGGGAGGAGGTGACCGTGGATAGCCAGGGGATGTATAGATCCGCCTTAGAGGAACATGATTTACCGCTTGATTTTATCGGAACCGCGTTCAAGACCGTTCACCTCAAAACGGATACCGAAGTTGAAGAGAGTACAGTTATCTGGAACATTCACCACGCATTAATCGACGGATATTCGAGTGTCCTGCTTCTCAATAAGCACAGGCATCATCTTGGCGGCTCTACGATTGTTGCAGGTCCGTCTTTTGTGCATTTGATCGAACAGCTAGCGATTTTCCAGCACACATGGGAGCCTCTTGGTCGAGCGTTTTGGGATGCACAAGAGGGACAACTCCGTACTGCAAATAGCGAGCTACACTTACCGGTTCCTGAACTTCCGTTCAATCCAGTGTACGCGCATGATGTCTTAAGGCTGGATGTGGGTTATGAAGATATGTTTCAGTATGCGAAGGGAACTGGGGTGACCGTTGCATCAATATTCTACGCTGCTTGGGCAATTACACTCAGCAATTACGTTGATTCAAATCACGTATCTTTCGGAATCGTACTATCGGGTCGTAGTCTACCTTTGCCGGATGCTGCGCACGTAGTAGGGCCACTCATTAATACGGTCCCCTTCCAAGCCTGTCTAGACCCTCTCATGAGAGTTCCCGAATACCTTAAACTCATATTTGGCCATGCTGTGGAGCTAGACAGATTCCAGTGGACGATGCCTGGACACGGAGTCACCAAACCCTTTTCCTCGGTACTAAATATCCACTTCGAGTCGCCTTTGCTACATTCAAATCCCTTGCATACATTACAGAAACCGCGCGTCAGCATGGCTTCCGAGCTGCCACTCAGCATCAACATTCATTTAGATGGCAATATTCAACTCTTTTACCATGAGCACCAGTTTTACCCCAGCGACATTAAACGACTAGGGAGACTATTCACAAAAGCCGTCAGGGCACTTGTCGAGCCAAACTGTACAGTTGAACAGTGCTGTAATGCTGTGGTTTCTGATGAATTAGGACAACTCCGGGAAAATGGCAATTGTTCCGCACTAGGACCTACATCGATGCTGTGGCAGCAGAACCTGGTCCAATTGTTCGATCATGCAGCTATAAAGGACCCAAATGCTGTAGCTGTTGAGAAGGACCTTCATACGGTTACTTATTCCCAGTTACACGAATTAACGATGACGGTCACACAGCATCTCACTCGCTATGTCGCACCAGGGGATATTGTTTGCGTCCATGCGGACAGAAGTGTCAATTGGATAATTGCTATCTACAGCATTCTGCGAGCAGGGGCCGTCTATTGCCCTCTTGATGATGCGCTACCTGCTGACGTACGAAATCAAAACTTCCACGAGTCTGGCGCTCGAATACTGCTAGCTGGTAGTACGCTGGTCAAATCGTATATACCAGATTCGTGTAAGGAATGCTTGTCGGTGGAAGATATATTAAAGACGGGAAATTATATCGGTGACCCTCATTCTCTAGGGGCTCAATGCTCCCATTTGATTGCCAGTTCAAATGCCGGTGCATACCTTTGCTTTACTTCAGGGTCCACTGGACTGCCCAAGGGAGTGCTGTGTACCCACCAAAGCATCGTCGCCTTTCAAACTGATTTTGATGTACGCTTACAATCTCGAGTTGGATGGCGAATTGCCCAGGTCATGTCGCCTGCATTTGATGGCAGCATTCATGAGATATTTTCAGCTCTGAGTTATGGATCTACTCTGGTGCTTCGCAATACAATCGATCCTCTCGGGCACCTCTCGAAAGTGGATGCTTCCGTATTAACCCCATCCCTAGCCAAAGTTCTAAGGCCTCATAACTTCCCATCTTTGCGTGCGCTCTATCTCGTGGGTGAGGCGGTTCCGCAAGCTGTCTGCGATGAGTGGGCCAGCAAGGTTGCTCTGTACAATATGTACGGACCAACAGAAGCGACTTGCGGCGCTACGATCAAGCATCTTCAACCCAGGCAACCCGTAACTCTAGGGAAACCAAATCGATCTACTCGGATATATATCCTTGATAGCCAGGCAAAATCCGTTCCCATCGGCGTGGTTGGAGAGATATACCTCGCCGGAGTACAGGTATCTCGAGGATATATTAATAGGCCAGAGGAGAACGCGAACCGATTTCTACCTGATCACATACATTCTAGAATCGGGGAGCGCATGTACCGCACTGGGGACCGTGGATTTTGGGACGAACAGGGAGAGCTGCATTTTTGTGGTAGAAGAGACAGGCAAATCAAGCTACGAGGATTCCGTGTTGACCTGGATGATATCGAAGTCCGGATTCGCAATGCCGTTCCGGGGTGCACTATGGTGGCAGTCGCTAGAGACAATGACTATCTTGTAGCACAACTCCAACCGGAAACTCTGCGGGCAGTGAGTGCCCGAGAGTTCATATACAAATCGTTGCCGAGTTACGCAGTACCTCGACAGATTATGACAGTCTCCGAGTTTCCGAGGACTAATGCTGGGAAAATTGATTACATTGCCATCATAAATGCTATCACTAGGAGCTTTGATATACCAACAACGCTAGACGATAGCGAGCTCTTCGGCCAAGTTGCGCAAGCTTGGAGGGATGTACTTGGACAACAAGAACTTGTCTTAACAGCAGAGTCCAACTTCTATGAACTAGGCGGACACTCTCTTCTACAACTCAAACTAGTAAACAAGCTCTCAGGTCTTTTCGGGTACCCAATTCCCCTCACTGCAATCATCGGGTCAGCAACTCTTGGCGATCTAACGCAGAGGCTAGGGAGGGCACCACTTCCAGACACGCCTCTCGCCCAGATCCCTTGTAGTCCGGCATTTGTATCCCCTATTGAGGAAGATTGGCACAGGATGTATCAAATCAATGGCGGCTCTTCCTCGTTTAACGTTGCCATGCCGTTCAAGCTAGGTCCCGATGTAGATCTGCACAAGTTGGTTAATGCTTGGGAATCGGTGTTAGACCGTCACCAGATCCTTCGAAGCCGGTTCCGAGCCGCACCAGATGGCAACGTGCAGAAAACGTTTTCTGAGAAGCCACCTCGTGTTGTGAGAGTTGATCATGTCAACACCCAGGAAGAGATTAACCGGCGTTTTGACCTCGGACAAGACTCTTTGATGCGCATCTTGCTTGCACCCACCACTCTTCTTTTAGTGACGAGCCACATCATCTGCGACTACACGTCGTTGAGCACAATTCTTCGGGAAGTAAGCTGCACTTATTTTGGTACACCTGTGGCTAATCTAGCTCAACTTCGCAATCGTACACGACAAAGAGTGCAAACAAGCAGTCAGGAAAAAGAATTTTGGCGGCATTACCTCAAGGGCGCTGCCATGCCAAACTACAGTGTGGGAAGATGGCCACAACGGAGTTCATATAGTGGCACCTCCTACGTGTATCGAATATCATCAGACATCTTCTTCAAGCTGCGCCAATTTATATCTTCTTATCAGGTGACTGCACATCAGCTGGCCCTAGCCGCCGTCTCCCTCGCACTACAGTACCATTCTGAAGAAATTGACATGGTTCTTGGAGCGCCACATATAGGAAGAAGCAGCGAGGAGGAACAAAACCTCGTAGGGCTGTTTTTAGAGCCTCTCCCAATACGAATCCGGTATCCGCCTCCCACCTCATCCAGTGCTAGTAAGAGCTTCGTTCAAGTGGTCCAAGAGTCTAGTCAGGAGGCACTTGGCCATGCTATTCCGTGGAACCTGCTTCTGAAGTCGTTGGGGATCACGATGGAACCACCCAACACGCCCCTTTTCGATGTGATGGTGTCATACCATGAGAGCCTTGGGAGCATTGGGATGGAGGGCATTGACGCGAAGCCAGTTTTCACTTGGCCTGAAGGTGCCAAATTCAAGCTCATGGTGGAGTTTGTGGTAGCGAATGATACTTCGCTGCTTATGAGACTAGAGTACAGTGACGAATGCTTTGATGCAAGCAGTATTGCAGTGGCTGGGAAATTGATCGCTGCAGCATTGGGCATGATTGTGGATGGGATCTCACATGAAATCATTAAAATGCATCTGTTGAAGTTACGAAAAGGGGGCAAAGCTGGTGGGGTGCATCACCCTCGGCAATACTGCGGGATGAAGTATGACAGTATCTGAAAGACTTAGAATTGTTGCACCTCTCTTATTGCATCGCTTAATTTATCTATTTCATACCTCTCTCCTTTTGGACCGGAAAATGGTTGTTTCATTCTCCTTTAATTCATCAGTAACGGCCTATCTATCTGGTTTGTAGCCTGTTATCAAAAGAGATGATTCTTATCAGGGAGAAACTTGTGTATTCGAGGAGAAGAATCATGATTCATAAGAGCCCTTATCGGATAAGCCCTTATCAGCTTATCTATATGACACCTGTGGTCTGAGGTACATAAGGTAAGCAAAAGATGTACCTATGTACACATATGTATGTACCTTATGCGTGTATGTAGTTCAGCCACATGCATGTGGATCCCTGTCATCTGATTACTAAGCATGGGGCTTAGCATGTATGTAGGTGCGGCTAGTGCACGGTGTAGCAATTCCATGATTTCGGACCCCGAAACTTCGGGTACCAAAATTCTTACTGCTTATTCTGTCGGCCACCGGACAAGCCCAGTCTGAATACCTGGGTGCCTACATACTACCTAGGTACATACGTGCATACTACCCACCTTTAATGTTCTTAATGCACTTTAACCTTATGTACTCTTCGATGCTACGTTACTTCGATTGTAGGTTATATAAACTGCGAATTTAAATAAATATTATAATAAAAAAAAATATAATAAAATAATTATTATTATTTTATATAATAATTTTATAATTAAATAATTATAAAATTTTTTTTTTAATATTTTTTTATATTAATTTTATATATTTTATTTAAATTTTTAATTTTTTAATTTTAATTTTTTTTTAATTTTTTTTTTAAAATATAAATTTTTTTTTATTATATAAAAAATTTAAAATTTTAATTTTTTAAAATTTATTTTATAAATTATATATATTAATTTTATTTTATAATTATATATATTAAATTTTTTATAAATTATATATTATATTATTATATTAAATATTTATATAATTTTATAAATAATAATTATATAAATTATTTTATTTTATAATTTATTTTTAAAATTTAATTAATTTTAATATTATTAATTATATATTATAAAAATATATATTTAATTAATAATAATATAAAAATTATATATTTAAATAATATATATTATATAAATTTTAAATTAAATATATATAAATAAATAAAAAATTTTATAAATAATTAATTAATTATATAATTAAATATATTAATATTTTTTTATATAATATATTTTTTAATTAATTAAATAATTAAATTTATTTTTTTTAAAATAATTATTTATAAAATTAAATAAAATAATAAAAAAAATAAAAAATAAAAATATATATATATTTAATTTATTTTTTAAATAATTAAGTAATTTTTAAATTTAATATAAATAAAAAATAATAAATTAATTAAAATTTAATTATTATAAATATAAAATTTTAAATATTTTAAAAATAATATAATAAAACTTTTTATTATAAATTAAATAATATTTAATATTTTAAAAATAATTAATTAAATATTTTAATTTTTAATTTTAAATATTTTTATAATTTAATTTTTTTAATAATTATTAAAATATTTATTTAAATAATTAAATATTTATTTTAAACTTTTTAATATATATAAAAATATTTTTATTTAATTTTTTTTAAATTTTTTTTTTTTTTAAAAAAATAATTATAAAATAAAAATTAATTTAAAATAATAAAATTTTATTTTTAAAATTAATAAATATATTTTTATATTAAATAATAAATTAATATTTTTTTTAATTAATTAATTAAAAAATATAAAATAAATTAATTAAATAAAATAATTATTAAATAATAATATATTTTTAAAATTTATAAAATTAAAACGTATAAATATAAAATTATTTATTTAAAATTTTTTAATATTATTTAAATTTACGTAATTATTTTTATTAAAATATAAATTATTATTATTATTAAAATTTATATTATTATTATTAAAATATTTTTTAATATAAAAATTAATATTAATAATAATTTTAATATTTTTAATATTAATAAAAAATAAAATAATATTTTATTTATTTTTTTTAATAATAATAATAATAATAAATTTATTATTTTTAATTTTTTTAATTTTTATTAAATATATTTAAAATAAAATATTAAATGTTTTTTTTTATATAAATTATTTACGTAATATTATTACCGAAAAATTAATTAATTAATATTATAATATAATATATAAAATAATTTATTATTATTAATATATTTTTAAATATATATGTTTTTTTATATAAATAATTATATATATTTTTTTATTTATATAAATAATTATTAATTTATTTTTTAATTTAAAATTTATAAAAATTATTATTTATAAATTAATTAAAGTTTAAATTTTAAAAATTTATAATATAAGTTTTTTTTTTTTTTAAATTTATTTTATATATTAATTTTATTTATAAAATATTAAATATTATATTATAATAACACGTGTTTTTTTTAAAAATTTATTAAAAAAAAAAAAATTTTAAATTTTAAAATAAATTTAATTTTATATTTTTAAAATATATTTTAAAATTTATTAATATTTTATATAAAATATTTTTA
>MU400144.1:0-10104 GCA_022578945.1 Hypoxylon fuscum
TAATATTTTAAAATTAATATATTAAAAAAATAATTTTATAATATATAATAATTATAATTTTTTTATTTTTATAATAAAATTATTTATTTAAAAAAAACTATTTAACTTTTATATAATAATTATTATAAAATTTAATATATCGGGTAATCCTCGGATATGCTCTAATTAATGTACGATGCGTTAATTAATGCGTAGTATTATTAAGTGCGATGGGCGAAAGATAGAGAAGCCAGCACTAGTACGAATAGGGGATAGGAAACACATGTGTAATCATACAGTGACGTTGCTACTAGCCCCTTGTCGCGTTTCAATGCGGCATGCAGGTAATCTAGCCCCGATATGTACGCACATACATTATATGGAGATTTCGCAGAACTTTGAAGTTCATCCCAAGAGACCCTGCCGTGCTCATATATTTGCATGCCGCATAAACCCAGTCTGTCAGTCCAACCCCTTCTAGCAAGATGTTTTAGCAAGCTATAACATTGCAAGCACCGTACGATAGAACCTTGAGAAGGGGTCGTCGGAGTGAGCTCAGGAACCCGACGCCGGGGTATTCATTGATACGACGATGATCAATCAACAAGTTGTCAATGCAATGGAATAACCACCTTATTAACCGAAGCTTCAGCGTAAAAAGAGTACTTGGGCATTACAACAGGGGGTACGGTATTATTACATAAGAATTTCTAGACGTTTTTGTTGGTAGGGAGTTAGCCGATATGCAGGCGGTGGGGCGGTCCCACCATGAAAGTTTGTTTTTAGCAATTTTGCAGAATTTCTAATTTCTTCTTCTTTTCAAGATTCTGCCCACGAAAATATATCTATCCGAGAAGTCTCAATACGACTCTTGCCATAACCACTTGGGCTTCAAATTGTATGATGGCCTAAACCTTTGAGAACTAATTATTGAGACTGCTGTATCCAGGGAGCAAAGAACAAGTGTTCTACAAACGTCGTACTCGTAGCTTCATAGGGCAAGACCGCAGGGAGGATATCCATATCATATTTCGTTCCTAGACCACTAGATGATGAGCATTACCAAGAATTCTGCAATGCTGAGAAGAGCCTTCGGGTTCATCGAAATGCTGATATCTTCTTGCCTGATAGTGGTGTCTTGGCGGTGAATACTGAGGTAGATGAGAGATGAAAATAAGAAAGAAGTTAAATAAAACGGGTAGTGAAGGATATGAACTTTCAAGCCGAGTGGGTGCAAACACCTTTTCATACTTAATACATACACTTCCAAGAAACTCTTACAAGATTCAACTACAATATTAGACGTACACGTCTGACCCATAGGGACCGTCGTTCTCGACCTTGATGTCATTACGATTACCACTGTGCTTTGCAGGTCTTGCGCAAACACTCGAGATCCATAGACGCATGTGGTAAGAGTGGCGATATCATTATAATCAATCTCTACCTCTTATATGTTTATATTAAATATTGGAAGCCGCCGAGTTCTCAGACCTTAGCCCTTTCCCCTATTTATATCTACGTGTTGGAGGGAATAGCTGCCGGATACCTCTCTCCCGCAGGCGGGAACTTTGCAAGCGTAGCATCGAGCTCAGCCATCTCGGCATCCGTGATATCGACCTCGACAGCGTTCTCGTTGACACGAGCCGCCGTCGTGGCCCCGGGGATCGGGATGATGGTCTTGGGTGCGCCCTTACGCCAGCTAGAAACCCGCTTGGTCCAGCTAATAGCCAGCTGTGCCGGAGTCACTCCCTTGCGCTCAGCTATCTTCTCGACTTGCTGCGCCAGCTCGAGGTTGATCTTGAAGTTTTCCGGTTGAAACCGCGGCCATGTGCGCAGGTGTGCACTCACCTTGTCGATGTCCGCCATTGTTTTCAACTCTCCTGTAAAGAACCCTCGTCCTACAGGCGAGTACGCGACTATCGGGATATCGTACTGCGCACAGGCATCCGCAACACCATTCTCGAGGATATCCGTAGAAGACCTACACATCATTAGCTTCATGGATGTGAATTCAACCCTCGTGAGTTTTACTTACAGCGAGAGCTCGACCTCGACAGCCACAATCTTAGTGATCTTCACGGCCTCATGGATCGTCTCAGCCCTGACCTCGGAGAGCGAAATGCCCCCAATCTTGCCAGTCTGAATGTCTACGACGAGTCAGCATTTTTCATGGATATCAAACTTATTCGAGAGAACAAGACTAAAAAAGGAGAGGATGGGGGTAAGAAGTATAACGTACACTCTTTCTCGATAACTTCAAATGTCGTTTTCATAGGCACAGTCTGATCGCGTCGCGCACACTCGAAGATGTCGATCTTCTTGCGGCCCTTGAGCTGAGCAATGCAGGTATCGATCGATCTCCGGATGCCCTCAGGGGAGCCATCGGGCCTAGAACCGTCGGCGCTCGTGCCGCCCTTGATACTCAAAACGACCTTGTCGGCATCCTCGGGATACTTTGCAAAGTAGCGTTCCAGCAACACAAGAGAGTTGTACTCGGGCGGACCATAGAATTCGCCGCCGTTCCAGAAATTCATACCGTTCTTCAGCGCCGCCTTCATTGCTGCAAAGGCCTGCTCTTGGGAAGGTATCTCCTGGCGCCAAGTCAACCCCATTAGACCGTAGCCAGTGGGCCCGACCTCCTTTCCGACAAGTGTAGGCATATTTGCTGTTGAGTGTTTCTTGTGGAAGATATATGTTTCACGTGAGTATATATTTGGTGCTACTGGGTCGATGGTGCTGCTTATGTAGTTGAACTTGCTGTGTAAAAAACTATATTGTGTTGTCTTTAAAGTTGTCACAGCGATGAGCTTTTATATATCTCGTAACTTCCTCTGGCCCTCCACAACCAATACATTGAGCATCGGACTAGAGACATATGCCCGCGGCCGGTAAAGAGGCTACAGCAAGGCCGCGTTGCATTACATCTACGTATGTACAACGACATTGTCTTGATGCCTGGCTAGAAGATCGTACTGTTGCGTGAATACTACGTCAACAGTACCTTTGTGACGGGTTTAGCACGGTCTAGCGTTTCACTGTCGGCTTTCCAGTAGCTCCATTCTCAGAAACCCGAGGGAGTACCCCCTGTTCTACGCCGAACCAAGATAGACTGCCGGAAATGCGGCCACAAGACTTAGCGTTACCTATTACCGTATCACCGTAACAGCTCATAGGTAGGCACGCTACATACATGTAGTATACGATTCGCTTGACTTGACATTAGGTTTAGTAAAGTTGACGGCTTTAAGCGGGTTTACGGGTTTACTTCTTTCGTAATCGTCCAAGATATCCTCTGTCCCTAAAAATAATAACCCTTGATAATGATTACCAAGAAGTTTACGGATTTAATAGCTTTTATTTGGTCCCAACAGATTGTTTTAGCTTTGCTGGGTCCCTATGACGGGCGGGAGTCCCACCTTCCAAGTGCCTAACCCCACCATGTGCCCCTCCAAGATTTCAGCTTCTTTCTTTCCTCTGCTAAAATCGTCTCGTGAAGAGAGTCAAGAAGCACGTGGGATATGATTTGAAGCTGAGGTTAGCTTCACACTTGGGCACTCAAGATATAAATTTCCATAACTGATAATATTCAAACTCATATGAGGTTACCTGCAACATGTGTTATGCCACACCTCATTACACATCCAGGTGACCAAGATGGACCCGGGGAACGACGACGAGCTTCTCCAGCCTAAGATCCAGTATGTTTTTACCTATCATCTCTCTCAACTCTAGATCTTATAACTAACCCCAAACCCCAGCCCCCTCAAGTTCTTCGATGCCGCCAAATCCCAGAAGCGGCTGCTGTACGCGTGCGCGCCCATGGTGCGCTACAGCAAGCTCGCCTTCCGCCAGACCGTGCACCACTTCGGCACGGACCTGTGCTGGACGCCCATGATCCTGGCCAAGGAGTTCAACCGCAGCTCGGCCGCGCGCGACAGCGACCTGACCGTGTCCACCACCGGGCGGGAAGAAGTGCCCACGATAGCCCAGTTCGGCGCCAACGACGCGGCGGAGCTGTCGCGGGCCGCGTCCCTCGCCGCGCCCTTCGTCAACGGCGTGGACCTGAACTGCGGGTGCCCGCAGAGCTGGGCGTGCGCCGCGACCCTGGGCGCCGCGCTGATGCACCGCCGCGAGCTGGTGCGCGACATGGTGGGGGCGACGCGGGAGCGGCTCGCGCGCGACGGCTGGGCCGTGGGCCCCGCGGACGCCGCCGTCGACCACCCCGCGGGCCGCGGGCGCAGCGTCAGCGTCAAGATCCGCGTGCACAAGGACCTGCGGCAGACGATGGACTTTGTCACGACCGTCCTCGGCGACGAGCACAACCGCAACATCGACTGGCTGACCATCCACCCGCGCACGCGCAGCACGCCGAGCAGCGTGCCCATCGACTTGGAGGCGCTCGAGGTGCTGACGTCCACGTTCGGCGCCAAAGTGCCCATCCTGGTCTCGGGCGATGTCTTCACATTGTCGTCGCTGCCGTATACGTCGCATCTCCTAGATGCGCAGCCCACATTCACCACCTCTACTGATGATTCCGCTTCTCATACCACTAATAGTGACGGCCCCAACAGTCTTTCGAAGAAGCTGCACCTCCCCCACCTCGCCGGCCTCATGTCCGCGCGGGCGCTCCTCGCCAACCCGGCGCTGTTCGCGGGCCACGACAGCTGCCCGTGGGAGGCGGTCGACGTCTTCATGAACAACGTGGCGCGGGCGCCGCTCCCGCTGAAGCTCGGCGTGCACCACCTGACGGAGATGTGCGGGCCCGGGTTCGGGCCGGACCGCGGCGCGGCGCTGCTGAGCAAGAAGGCGCGCGTACGCCTCACCGAGATGGGCAACTGGATCGACGTCATCGACTTCGTGGACAAGAAAAGACGACAGCGAGAGTCGAAAGCAATTACCGATACTCAGCTTCACGAGCTGGAGGAGAGTGGTAAGGAGCTCAAGGAGCTTGAGGCCCAGAAACATGCGGCATATCAGGAGCTCAACCAAGCGAACGAAAATTTACGAATGGCCTCAGAGAAGGCCGTAGAGAAGACCTTAGAGAAGACCGAAGCTAAGACCCGGGAGCTTCAGGCATTCCTAGTACGTTTGAAAGAAGGTAATGTTTGAATTTTGGAGGACGATGGCGGAGCCTATTCTCATAGATCTTACAAGAGCAATCACAAGACTTTACGAAGCCCATTATAGAATACCGAGCTTAATATACGCAATACCCATTCAAAACACTTCAACATGAATGATGAATTCTAGCTTGTGAATTCATAGGACCCTAATTCGGTCTATGGAATAGTCGAGGTATCAAATAGCCTGTCCTCCTTACGGGGTGAATACGTGACCTAGGCACACCAGCCCCTTATGCAGATGCCATGCTGTCAATGCATCCTATTCTAGTGTACAACAACAACAACAACAACAACAACAACAACAACAACAACAACAACAACAACAACAACACACTGTTACAATATCGTGGAGGTATCGTAGGCCGGAACCTAGAAAAAGAAAAAGAAAACATTAGGACGCCCCTCGCCTGAGAAATGTGCCACGACCGATTCCCCTCGTGGTCCCTTGAGCCGAGAACGCCATACGAAGCCTTCCGGGGGGTTATGTAAGTATCAAAATTAGAAATTTCCGGTTGTGCTTCTTGACTGCTTCCCGCCTTGTTGGTTTGCTTTGTCTGATGTTTCGAGGTTGGCCATACCTCGTGGATTTACTTATAATATAGCACCTATTGGTACACACACAAGCCGTGGGTTTCCGTTCCTATGTTCGTGACTAGAATCGCATCTGCCACTCTAAAGCCGTAGAAGCTTGTTCGAGTTCCTGTCTGCCACTTTGGACAGTCGAATCTTTCTTAATGCATGGGAAGTGTTTTGGTGAATCGCCGCCTTCCGATATGCTCGTCCCTTTCTCCCTTCAACTCTCGAGTTGAATGTGCAATAACTTTCGGGGTAAGAGTTGCAGGCCGCCCCGGAATAAGGTAGGCCCTTATTCATGTACCTCGCCCTCGTCGTCGTCGTCGTCGTCGTCATCCGAGCTGAGACGCTGCCGCTTCTGATCTCGGCTCTCCGACGCTAGTGACTCAATCTCCTTACGCTTGGTCCCGTTAGTGCCTGAGTGTATGGTAGGATTGTTGGCAGCCTCCTTCAAGACAGCGTCCGAGTCGCCCGGTGCGACTTGGGAAGCTGATTCGGCAGCGGCGGTGTCGATCTCTCTTTCAGCTGTGGTTTCATCAACACCGTTGACCCTTCCCTTGGGACTCTGCGTGGCGCTATCGGTTCTCGGAGTGCCATTGTTGGAGCGAACCCTAATATCCTCTCCTCTCCTTCGGGTATTGTCGAGGTTGAATATGGGTGATTGCGAGTAGGGATTCTCGACTTTGCGCAGGGGGTTTTCGACATAAAACTCCTTAAGAACCTGTATCGCCTTGGTACAGTGGTCCTCGTTACCCTTTAGGGCTTTCCACCACGCTTGGCCGTGCAGGTCCTCGATACGCTCCCCCGTAAACGTGCTAGAAAAGAAGATAGCTGCGATAGCAATATCCCGGGCGTCCATGAGAAGCGGTAGGATGGTTAAACATGCGTCGTTGCAGAAGGCCCACGCCGCATGTCGCAGGTTCTTGTTGTGGATGACACCGAGCTGGCCGAGGAAGTCGTATAACTTGAAGTGCGGGCTCTCGACCATGAGATCAAAGGTCAAGTTTTCCAGCATAACTTCCTCGAACATTAGGATGCTGTCGCGCCATCTCCAGTATTCCTTAGATTGCTCGTCTACTACGAGTTTGGGGTTCTTTTGGGCGACCTTGGCGACTGCTATGATGATGTCCTTTGTCTTGCGGCAATTCTCCTCGGTCTTGTTGGCGAGAAAGAGGGCGGTAGCTGCAATATTCTGCGAGACATCCCAAGTTAGCGATGGATCCGAAGTACGGCGACTTTGTCCAGCTTTTGACCAAGGAAGGGAATGGAGAAGGGAAGGTAGGGAATTATGGCGCTCATCAAATCCAAAGTCCACCAAAGAATCGGTGTCTCTTGCGTCCGACTTTAAACGACTGGTTCTTGATAGACTTACGTAGTGATGTATCCCGTGCTTCTCTTCCACCATACTACATCTCATGAATAATCTGTGGAAGAATACTCCTGCGACGTAGAGCGTAGTCTGCGGAAGTTCGAGTAGGATGCCGGCCTGATAGATGAAGTTTACGCCTTTCGCTCGTCTTAATCTTTCCTCTACCGGCGTAAGTCCGTCCAGGATGCTCGGGCTGCTGAGGACCTCGTCCTGGGTAAAGTACCATTGGTTCGTCATCTTGACGGGTGTTTCGGGCGTAGAATGACTAGGAGAAGGCGCGCTACGTCGCGATTGTGGTCTCGGTGGTGACGTACGCGACGAGTTGGTAGGTGGTGAGGGTACGGGAGGAGGTATTTCTCGTCTTTTAGATGGCGACTTGGAATTGCTAGATGTGTTGGTGTTGGTGGTGGTGGTATTGTTGGGAGGTGCAGTTGGAATTTGATAGGTTTCCCGGTAAGGAGGTCGGTACCTGTCGACGCTCGCCATCGCGTTACGACGATGGTAACGGGTAGAGGTTAAGAGTGATTGCCAGCTTCTTGTTGGCAGTCGCTTCAAACCTTGGGTTACGTAAGTTGCCCGGAAACAAGTAACCTAACCTTTAGGCATCTAAGTCGCGTTAGTTAAGGCGAACATGTCTTTCGTCCTTTCTTCTTTGGGTGTCGGGAAGATAGGTATTGATCTTAATTCTTGGGAAGGTGGAGGATGGCAATCTGAATGGTATCACCTTCTTTGGAGATCTCCCTTCCTTCTCTATCGGATTTGTCGCTAAACCCTCCGGTGTGGGTCTATCATTTATTACAGCATACTACATTAGCTAGCACACCTGGTCCGTGCCACTATATACGGTACATGCATACTACGGCATTATTGAATAAGGCATATTATATTACCTAGTACCATCTAAGGTGTACATACATAGTAGTAAGAGATGCATCCATTGGGTATCTTGAGGCTATCTCCTATTCTTATTTACGTACTCTTGTTAGACTCCCTCGCCGTCGTTACGACCCCATAACTTGACGGTTCTATCGTGACCGCCGCTGACGATCCATTTTGCATCCCTGCTAATGTCCACACTCGCAACCGGTCCCGTATGTCCTTCCAGAGTCTGTATAAGGGTCCAGTCGTCAGCCGAAAATACATTGACCTTGCGGTCAAATCCGGCTGATACGAAGACTGAGCCTGACTTCTTAGGGAGCTGATTCCCCTTTTCATCAAGTCCCGGAGCGGTACCCAGAATAGGGTCATCCAACCCTTTGTACCATCTGAGGTCCGAGACGGCACTGCTATGCGCACCGATACCGCCCGTTCTCTGAACTTTCCTTACATCCCAGCATTTGATCCAGCCGTCTGCCGAGCCGGTCAGAACCCGATGACCATCCGAGCCCCAGTCAATCCCGTGGATTGGTTTGACGTGCCCGTCTCCGTGGCCATCTAGAATCATGACTGTCCTTCCGGACCTCAAGTCCCATATTCTGCCGATGCTATCCAGACCTGCACTAGCTAGTAGTGACCCGTCGGTATTGAAGCTGATGGCGAAGACACCTCTCGAGTGTCCTTCTTGAAGTAATAACTCTGTCGTGGATTCGACGTCCCACAAGCGCCACGTAGTATCTTCGGAAGCCGAGGCGAGGTACCGACCGGAAGGGTGGAACTCGACTCGACATACTCGCTGACCATGTCCTTCGAGTGTAGAGAGTGGCGTGTCTTTGTTCAAAGACCAAAGGTTCACCTGCCCTTCGGCACCACCGGAGGCTAGGTTGACCGTATCCGTTGACACGTTATTCTCGGGTATGGTGGCACCGGGAAACCAAGAGATGCCGCTTACTCTGGTGGTGTGCCCTCGTAACGTCATCTTCTCTTCCAGCGACGGGATTTCGATCAGTTTGATCGAACCTCCCCAATTCCCTGCTGCGACAAGCTGTCCATTAGGTGATATTCTCGTCATGCTAACGTTCCTGTCTCCCGCAGTCTGACTGCCTTGAAGCTCAAATGCCTGCAAACGCTCCTTAATCTGTTTGCGGAATTTGACGTGTGTTCGTAGCGGTATTGCTGCCTCTTCCTTCTGGAACGCCAACCTTTGCTTTGCTCGTGGTAAGGAGAATCTAGCGATTTCTTGCCGTGCTCGTAATAATTCATCGCTGCCAGTCGTGTAGAACTCTTCTTCTTGATCTTCCTGTTCCTCTTCCGGCGCATCCTCCATAGTCACGTCAGGTGAGCCTGCCGGTGCCTGTTCCGCCTGCAACGCTAAAATTTCTCTTAACCTGTCTCGTCGATCGGCCGGACCTTCACCGAAGAGCGTAATAGGTTGTCCAATTTCCCGTAATCTGGCGCGTACACGACCGTCATCTGTAGGTACTGCCATGGCGGCTGCGCGCCTCTTTCGCTCGAATTGAGACAGTATAGCCGATGCTTTCTCCGGCGCAACGCCAGCGGATGCTGAAGGAATGTCATAGTCGTGGTCCTCGGGAACTTCATCCAAGCTCATGCCACGGTCCTGGACGTAATAGCTGTTAGATACAATGCTTGGTAGAACGGTGCCTCGTCTATGGGAGCTTACCTCTTCCGCTTCCTCCACGTATGCTTGCCGCGATGGGTGCATCATGATGGGCACTGGATATTAGCGACCAAGTTACTAGGACTTTAGGATGCTGAGAAGCGTATGTTTAGGTTGAGAAGTCAGGTTGCTAACAACGGTATGTGGTATGTTAAAATTGAAACAGCCTTGAAAGAATTAGAAGGCAGCTTTTTCGCGAAGCTTAGCTTTAAAGCCGCGCCGGGGTGGACTTTAAAAGAAAGGTGGGACATTGCATAAGTGGTCAGAGCTTTTTGGTATCCCTGCATTGAATACCTAGGTACATAGGTAGGTTATGTTTTTCGTGCACCTTAGTGTAACGTTCGGATTTTAAAAATATAAATAATATTAATATTATTAAAAAATTTTAATAAAATTATTAATACGTATTTAAAAATTAATAATATATTATTTATATTTTAATTAATAAATTATATATTATAAAAAAATTTATTATAATATATATATATTTTATTATATTA
>MU400145.1:0-10099 GCA_022578945.1 Hypoxylon fuscum
ATCACGTAATTTACAGGTAATTTTTGTCTAGCCAATCAAAACAGCCCAAACCTTAAAAACAGCCTACCTAAAAACCCCTCCTAAAGTCGGGCAAAAGATGGATTATACGACCTGCTCTTGTTGTGTTTATTAGTCCCAAGTTATTTAAGTATACCTAGGCACCTTATATACATGTATGCCAAGGTGGCGTGGTATCACCCCCTTTTCTTACCTAAAGTAAGGTAGGTACCTGAACTATCGATGAGTTCCTACTAATAGGGGCAGATAGGGGCATCTAGCGGCCAGCTATGTTAAAAATTGAAACATAATTTCTATAAATTCAACTTCGACTATATTACATGATCTCTAGATCGAGGAGTTACCAATTCTAAACGTCTCTTTTGAATTTCAAGTACCTGGGTATTTTGGTTATGTACCTGTCATTGAAATTCGAATGGACAACTGCTTCTTACAAGGCGGGGATTTCCCCGCCTGTGCTGTGCGGATTGTGTAACTTACCTCATGTCAGGAGTCAAGTGGCTTAAGCCAGGGGATCTATCAGAGCCATGATAGGCTTCACAGCCAGAACAAATGAGTATAGACCTAGGACCTGCCCGTGGCCACTGGCTCATAGATAGGGCCCTTCGTGCCACCACAGAGTTCCTTCTTATGCTTCCAAGGTCTGCATCGCGACACCTCATGTGTTTTAGTATTGTTGCGTAATTATGGCCTGCGCCATCCATCAATCCGTCCCGCTGCAACGTATGCATCTATCCAGAATGTGAACCTAGGTACCTATTTATTTGTCAATATGCATCCCTTAAATTGTCCCCAAGGGTTTACACTTAGGGGACCTGGGGTAAATCAAGAGATTAATGCCTGTCAGCCGCATGACACCCCCCACGATCCATACATCCATCCATGGCCGCCGAAGCTAGCAAACCCACACACTCGGCAGTATTGAAGAAATGCGAGATTGTAAAATACTTGAAAGACTGAATAAAATCATCATGTTTAAGTATTCCAGTTTTAAATCATAAAGTGACCGTAACTCTAATATAGCTTGATTTTTCTTCAACGAGATAATGAACAACCGCCCAAATATGGATTAGTAAAAACAGCCCTTTCATTATTTTGTTGCAAAATATCAGTTTAGCACCTACTACTTGTAGTTCTCCGATCCAGGCTACTTATATTTCATCCGGGATCGAAAAAAGTAAATTGTCTTATATCCGTTGAGACTTGGGTGCATTTGATTGTACTCTTTTCCTTTCACTTTTATAAAACGTTGATCATTTTAGAGTATTGGGTATCCAGCGGGTATAACGAATCATTCTTCTTTTCAGGTACTAAGTCGTTTAAAACACATATTTTATATATTGTATTGACGCTGAATGCTACGTTTGTTGAGTCGATCGCCAATAGCATTTGGTGTGATTGGAAGCGAGCCATCATTCGGAGAGACTTGGACATTTGTAGATCATGTCAAGCTGCTGCAGGCTGAGCCATTTCACAGTATAGAGAGCCTGAACGGAACGAAATCCGAACCAAACATCTTACTGTACGTGCGGTCCGTGGCTTGGGCGTAGAGCTAGCACGTGTTTACCTCGACATAGAGTAACATATTTGAGTGGAAATTAAGTAGGCAGGTAGGTAGTCTCGATTTAATTGCCTTCCGGGATGTGCGCATGGAAATAAGACAGGTCTCCGGCAGGGAGCTTACCGTCGTAGGAATGCACTTTATTTCCGCCTAAAGAATATTAGTGTCATCTCATCCATTTCTTCGTGACAGAGGATATGACAGAGAAGATAACATACCTAGTTGCCGAAATCTCGGTCAACATATGATGGTGTATATGGAAAAGACGTGTCATTTCGTGCTTGTCCGATGTTGGAGAAAAGCAAAACCCACGGGCCCGGAGCAAATACCCCGCGACAGAGCGTTTTTTCTTCTTCGACAAGTCGATATGATTAGTTCGCCATATCCAAAGTAACGATGTTGTTCAGCTCTTGTAGATAGTAAGTTTCCATCTACGGCTACCTATGCAGACGGAACCCTGATCGGCATCTGATGACATCAGTATTTTGTTCTACCTATTTGTAGGTAGCAGGTGATAAAAAGTCTTCGTCTCTACCTGCCGGCCAGCCGATGCTTGGACGTTTGGTTAGGGATGAAAGTAAGACGACACGTGATTGATCAGCTCAGCCTCGGACTGCAGTCCGAATGGCGATGCTCATTGGTGTTTCATTATTATCGCTTAGATATCACATTTGATATACATATGTATTAAACCCATCCTGGTGGGGTGAAGACGTACAGATAGATAGGTAGGTACCGATGACCCTCGAAGTTAATGGTCCGAAAATCCAAGTAATAACAGGTTCGTATGGGAGGGTTGAGGCATGCCAGATCCAGCTTCTAGACGGCCAGCCAACCAACCAGGTATAGAACGGCAAGAGCTCCGAAGTTCGGGATTGGAAGACCAGACTGCATCAAGAACGAAATGGTTATAGTTTACGCCATCATGCATACAAGGTAAATCAAGACTAGCTGTTGCTCTGTTGACAATGGATATTTAACGAAGCAAGCCCAGGTAGAATTGAAGAAGCCTTATGATTTCTCTGGTCGACTCTCTTGCATTGACAACGATTAACCTATCATTTTGCTCATGTATTGCTTAGATGGGTCACTCATCAGAATCCCGCACTGACCCAGAACAGCCATTTCGGCTGCAAGAGGATATGATCGCCCACTCACCTTCTACGCTCAACTATTCCCCCGAGCCGCTTTTTCAACCACATGCACTACTACCTGAATTCATAGACAGCCCACTGGGGTGCGAAAGGCCAGCCGATGACACTACCCAATGCACTTTCAATCAGAACAACCTTGCAAATTCAACTTATGAAGCGGACTCGGACATTTCAAAATATTTAACATTACCCATAGGCATCCATCCTCAAGGAGCTGACGGGACAACCGAATACCACAACGATGCAACTCAGAGACTACGGTTTAAAAACAGAAACCACGCTTACGAGGAAGATAAGCCCCAGGGAGAGAACGAGACGTCTTTCGTGACTTATAGCCGCCGATCATCTCGATCAAGCAACAAAATCACAAGTGATGAGTCGGGAGTCGACAAGCGGGCGCGCAACCGCATGGCAGCGTACAAGTGCCGGAAGAAGCAGAAGATAGCAAACCAGGGACTGCAAGAGAGAGCACGAATCATAGACGAGCAACACAACTACTTGATGGCACACAAGGCTTCCTTAGAATCAGAGATGATCGATCTGAAGAACGCGCTCTTGATTCACGGCGGTTGTGGTTGCCAGACCATCTCCGACTATCTAGTACAGGCCGCCAACAAGTTTGTTAACGGTCGCGATGACAACCGCGGGAATATGGGAGGAGGGGAACATCGAGCGAGCGAGGGTCGTCTACTAGCCATGAACGATATCTAGTGCGAAGTGCTGGGCCACCCGTGACGAGGACGAATGGTGATCAACGATTTTCTTGTGTAAGGATAGCTCGCATATGAGAGCTATGGATAGGTACATATGTTTTAAGGCGCTAAACTGTGAAATTTTGTAGTAATCAAATCTCACAATACTCCTCCGACTGCCGACATGTCATACCGTGCAAGCGAGCGCAGATAACATACTGTGACAACCAAAACCGCGGAATAATGTCGAAGAGCAGTTTATATCTCAAAACGCCCATTAAACCATTCACCATAGCTCCTTCATTAACATGCTAAGAGGTACCTATGCTCAATTATTAATGTGTTCTCTCTCGGGTGTGGGTCTGGCTGCTAAGTCCGTAGCTCTTGTGGCTTTACTCACTGACTCCGATCGCAACGAGCGGCGTTCATTCCTCAAAAGGTCTTCGTCTATTCTGGAACAAAATTTATTCGCCACACTGAGCTGATTGCTAACAGATGCAATTGCTAGGTAACATTGTCCGGCTTGATTCCCGATAATTTCGACCCACCGGAGTGGTTAACGAACGAGAAGAAACCCCCAAAACGAATGGCGTAGAGAGAGGATGACGGCCAATTAATTTTTTCCCCTCCATCAATGTCCCGGCTGTCAAGCTTCATTGCCCTGCAGCTGACAACAGATGCCGACACGCTCCTTTCTACATCAAGTGAAACCTCAACTGCTGAGGTAGGGGAAAGACTCAACATAACAAACACCAAAGAATTAATGGCTTATTTAATCATGATTTAAGGGTTTTGATCATGTAAGGATGCGCTCGTTTCATAGGTGGGAGAATAGGTCAATTGCCTTCTGCAAGGGTTAAAAGGGGGAACCAAATACCGAAATCTTTCAGGTGGGACAATATGAGAAAATTCGTACTTAGGTACTTAGGCATGAATCATAGGTATGTTCTTAATCACACGTTACTTCTATTGCTACTTTTCATCTCAAAATGCATATTGTGGCTCCTGAAATAGTGCAGCACGAGCAACAACTTAGTCGAAGTACACCTTCCACCCGCCTTCCTGACCGTTCTACCAGCAGCAAGGGGATAAAATTTCCTAGACGGACCGGACCGTCAAGTTGGCCACTCAGCAAGTAACCTTCGGGGGGTTTAAACTTGATCTCTGCTAGTAGTCTCTGAAACATTTACCTTTTCATGGTGTCCCACATCGTGATGAATTTCCTTCTCGACAGCTTCAGTAGCAGCGTGGGCACGGTCTTCGTCCTCAAACACTAATATCACGGTTAGCATTTGAACTCAACCAGCACAGCTTTAGAATCATACAGAAGGCTAGCTCTTCCAAAGTCCGGTTCGAAGTCTCGGGCCAGAGGTACCACATGAGGACAGCCTCAACGCAGATCCAGCAGCAGTACACGATTAGGAACTTCCAACCAATGCCGTTGATCGGGTCTAATCCAACAGGGTTGACGTTTGTACCGAAGAACTATATCCACGTAAGAGATATGTTTATGCTACAATAGCAAGGAACAAATATTACCTGGGCGGCTTTTCCGAAGAATTGGAAAATAGAAATTCCACGCGCTCTCATGGCGTATGGGAAAATCTCAACAAGATAAGCTAGGAGATCACAGTTAGTGAAGGAGGATTGCACTCAGAAGTCACCGGTACTCACTGTATGTAAGAGCATTGAACCCAATATTATAGCATGGCTGATAAGCGTAAATCCAGAACAAGCAAAGTTTTCCAGCATTCTTTGAGCCTGCGACGATGGCCTCAGCAGCAGAAATAGTCCATGCTACATAAATAAACAGAATGCCGAAGATGGAAGTCAAGAACATCGTCCGACGCTTGAATTTCATGACTAGAAGTGCGGTGAAGATGGCGCAGACTAGACCTAGGCATTGGTTCCCGATGTTGTACTTGGCTTGGAAGGACGGATCCGTGAAGCCGATCAAGTTCAGAATATCTCCCAAGTAGTATGAGATGACAACATTGCCAGAAAGCTGCGACATAATTCCAAGAAGCGATCCAATAATCACACGGCGTCGGTTTCCCGGGGTACTAACCATGTCGAGCCACGAGCGCTTCGAATGCTCCATCTCAATAGCAATTGTAGTCTTAATCTCAGTCATCTCTGCCTTGGCAAACTCCGAATCTACGTCGCCTTCGGCGTGGTATGTAACTAAGACCTTGAAGGCCTCTTCGTATCGCTCTTTGCTTATCAGAAATCGAGGGCTTTCGGGAAGGAACCTGGAAGATATCAGCGAAGTAATTCCAGAAAGGACTATATATCCTTACATCACGAGAGCAACCTGTAACAAAGACGGCGACATCTGTAAAAGGGAAGGAACTCTGTTGTTTATATGTTAGAATCGTTCAAGATGAAGTTGACGTCTGAACAGAGTTTACCTCCAGGACCAATCCGACGGGATTTGCTGAGTTCCATAAGTGGCGGCTGAAGCTACGATAGCACCAATGAAATAGGCGGCATTAAACAGAGATGTCAAAATTGCACGCTCTTTTGGATACGCCAGCTCTCCGATCAAACTGGAACCCGCAACAATAGCGTAAGGAAGCCCGAACCCAATGATGAGACGAGAAACGATGTACATCGCACCTAGAATAACGGTTAACCTTTACTGAAATAAGATATATTGCTTGTCATCTCCTCACGCACCATTTATAGCGAACCCCTGAATAAGGGACCCAATGATCATAATTATGCTGCCGAACATCACACACCATCTTCGACCTAGGTTATCGTTGAGGAGAGGAATGAAGGGGAGACCGATGACAGCACCAAGCGGTAACGCAGAGGCTAGAATTCCCTTGTAGCCACCTGTAGGGTGTCCGAAAACTGCAATCCATCACAATTAGCCTACTTTCCACATTGGTCCAGAGATTTGCGCCAAACTTACAGCGATCCCAAGCGGGAACCATCTGGACGGCATTGATGATTTGTGAATCGAACCCAGAAGTCATCTCAATTCCCATCAGGCATGGAAACAACATGAAGTACAAGTAGCGCAAGTTCCTCTTTTGATGCCACGGGACCTTATCCTCCATCGCCATGCGATGGACGATATTGTCCGACTGAATACCGCCGCCGACCATTGTGTCAAATCTGTTTCGATTCGTGAGTCTAAGATGGATCGAGAAGTTTTTCGTCGAGAAGTTGAGCCTGACGAGAAATCCTATAATAACGGTAGTGTTCTGTCGAACAGGCCATGTTGCCAATTCATATATAACTGAACCTCTTAGCTCGGTCCGATTGTCCCAGCAGTATTCGGCGGTTAATAAGGCAATATCAGCTTATACTCGCATTGAGCGCAAATCACAAGAGGTCACAAGTATATACGGCCATTTTCCAATTTAGCCGCCAAGCCTGATTGCAAAATCGCTGCTAAAGTACCAACCGTAAGGGCACAGCAAATAGAGAACTAGGAATTTGACGTCCTCGATCTGACAAGCCCGTCCTAATTGGCCAACTATGTTCCATTGCCACGTTCCATTGCTCCACGATCGAGGCCACTCGAGAAAAAGCCCGGAACAGCAAGACTAACCCCCCGCAATATCCCGCAATATCTCCATGATCCTGCCGTGGTACCGGCTTGAATCTGTCGTACTAATTATATTGCAAAATTTATTGCTGTGTTGTAGTTAGACATCAGCTTCCTAGCTTGGGCAAGTCACAACAGGGCTGCATGCAGATGCTCTCAGCCTGTCAGAGCTCAGCTATCTTCTTGGCATCAAGTTAAGGGCCTTTAGGACCCGGGTCAGCGGATGGTGAAACCCCGGCATTAATTGATATACTCTACCCTTAAGGTTGTGTGGTATCGAGATGGGTTTACCGACAGTATGGACCAGTTCATCAGGAGTATCTCCGAAATCATCCCAATACTGTTCAGCCATGTATCAAGTAGACTCCATAGTCGACTCAACTAAAACGTCTGTTGGTAGTCATCTAATATCTAATGTCTTCCGTTTACAAGTACACCGTACACAACCCTTAGGATCTAATCCGGGCACACGATGATAAATTGTTGTACCTGTTGACCTTGTTCGAGACTTCTTCACACTGATGAAGATTATAGGCATGATAACCACATCCGTCTTCCGCCGAGCAATATAGAACCAAACTACCACGGACATACGCAAAGATACCTTATCTATGTAGGTACCTACGTACTTACAAGGCCGTGATGCGTATCAATTCGCAGTCAGGATTTCAAGATTATAAGATATCAAGTCGAGTTGATGGAGAATGATTCTGTCAATTCCTTAGTTCTTAAGTAACGACACAACTTCTCCAATCTTTCCAGCCTTTCCTCCTTTTCTTGTATTTTTTGCCTAACCCCCTATTCCTATTCCTCTCTCCCCTGCCACTTCCCCGTACTTGATCCTCTTCGCTGTCCTCTTCACTATCCTCGTCAGTGGAATCGGAAGTGATGACCGGCAGTCCCTGTCTCCGTAACCGACTTTGAAATCGCTCGTCCTCCAATTCTGCGGAGGCGATCCCGAACACAGAACGGTAAATAGTCGCCATTCCGCGATAGCCACCTTGTCGCGCGTCTGTGTTTGCTCCCCGCTCGTCAAAGAAGACAGCAAGCTTCTTGTGGATAGCATTCTCCACAGTATAATCCTCATGTGAGTCTTGGAAGTAGTCGTTTTGGACGAGTGCAGCTTTCACGCATGCAGCTTCGTCTGGGGTGAAGTAGGGGCTGCCGATATATAATACGTCGGTTGTGGAGAGTAAGCGTCCTCTCGACTTGTGACTTTCATTGTTGTGACTTTCATCGTTGTGAAGGTCAAATAGCAGGACCTTTAGTTTGTAAGAAAGCGTTGGATCGGCTCTCAGATCAGCTGTGGTCTTCAGAGTCTGGGTAGAGTTGGAGGAATTCTGATGTTCGGTCATCTTGGTAGCTGGCTTGCGGTTTATTGAGATGATGATATTTAGATGATGATAGGGGTCTTGGTGGGATTGACTGTTTTGATGACGGATTCAGTGCCTGGATACTAAAGTCTAGATCTTGGAGTTATAGTCTTTTCTTCTAGAAATGGGAACAAGTTGGAAGGGTTGTCCTTATGGATGAATAAATGGGAAAAGTTTGGGTGAGTTCCTAACGCATTGAGGACAGCACGGCCTATAGCCATGACTGAACCTAAACTATCTACCTCTAGGCAAGTGCCCCTTCATCTACCTATCAAGAAACTTTAAAGTTAAGCCAGGGACCATGCATTAAGTAGCGTAAATAAGTGTTCTGTGTTGTTGTTTCTTTAAGACTTGGCACGTACCTAGGTAGCAACGCGAAGGAACGGCCCGTAGCTAAGATAACCCAAAGTACTGACTTGAGGCCATGCACACTATGCAATAGGTGTGATTCGTTGCTGACTTAGGATACATCCAGGTACGTGGTTACCTCAAGTAACAAAACTAAGACATCATTACAGTTCACGTATCCCCTATGCCATATGCCAAGCAAGAACGTTGATGATGACACTTAGAACCCCTTTCTACAAGTTCCGAGATAAAGTCACCGTCTGCTATTTCTGCAGGTTCGTTGACGGTGACTGCTTAACTACCGATATTGTTGTCCTTGCTTTCCATGCGAAAGATAGGTAGGTACCTTTTACCTACGAAAGATCTGGGTAGTGTGCGCCAATGGTCTCTTTCTCACCATAACAGATACTGTAGAAAACACCGGCATACTCCTTGGCAACATTGCAGAGTTCAGGTGCGAGCTCTCTGTAAGTGTGCATCATCGCTAAGAATATCTCTACACCAACTTCGACGACATCTCCCCAGCGCTTGATCTCCAGCATTGCCTTCTTCTTATTCTTGTTATGGCTTACCTCTCTTGGGGGACAGGCCACAATGACGTATCCGAGCGCCTCTAGCCCCTTGAGAAGCATCTCCAGTCCGTCCGCTAACTTACCCTTCGCAACCAGGCCATAGCCCAACGCAAAATATGGATCCCACAACTCTATGCGAGGCAATAGCGGCGCATTTTGCCTGGACGTGTACGTCTTCTCCAGGTTTTCAAGTATATTCATTGCTTGTGTCAATTGCGCCATGGAGGCACTTGGCTTCAGCACCAGCGCGAGGGAACGGCGCAAGGTTTCACGCTCCCGGACGGTATTTCGAGACGTGGACTTCTTTTCAAGACACAGCGCGCAACCGCAGATAAAACCCCAGTTTCCGAGCTTCTTCTGGGTTTCCTCGAAGGTCTCGTTCGCTAGGGGGTGATGGTACCCGAAGTACAACTCCGTGCCTGCCTCCATGTTCTTGCAAGCCCGCACAATCATCATGTCACCGATGAAGGAGCGACGGCAGTTAGTGACACACGAGTGATTGATACGTGATGCGATGGGCCAGATACCACATGTAGTGTGAGCTTTGGGCTCACCATTTTTCTTCCCGCTAGGGTCAGTGATGCTGGATTTGTAACTAGCCCGGGGGGCGCCGAAGGAGTTCAGCTGGATGATCTTCACAATGAGGAATCTGAGTTCTAGTTGTTAGCTTTCCCAGTGATTTGACGCTCATGCCCAAGGGGTAACATACGTATCAACCACAGGATGTGCTTGCTGCTACACAACACTGAGGACTTGAGGTGTCGTGGTATTTACGAAACCTTTGAGTCCAGATGATTGTTGTAGCTTGCTTGGTTTCAT